>PVIY010010519.1:0-68386 GCA_004026745.1 Myrmecophaga tridactyla
AAAAAAAAAAAAAAAAAAAAAGAGCCAATGGTGCCTGCCCTCATGGACCTCACCTTCTAGTGTAAGAGAAAGACGATACCCACGAAAAGAAATAAAGAAACAAGATAATTGTGCTTGCCATAAGTATTTTGAAGGAAATAAATAAGGTAAGGTCACAGAAAGGGTCTGTGTGTGTCTGGAGGAGGGAGGATATCTATATCTGGAGCTATTTTTATGGACCTCTCTAAATACATCAGTATGTAAGATGTGTCCATATGCTGAACATGCTGTGTGGTTGCAGATAAAGTGATTCCATTCAATCAACTGCAAGGGCCGTAGGGTTGAACTTGTTCAATCTCCAGGGTCTTTCCCATCCCAGCAAACGCTGCTCAGATGGTAACCTGGGAGGCACCGTGGATTCTGTTTTCTGCCTTCCCCACACATTCTATCCATCAGCAAGTCTCTTGTCTTGATCTTCAAAATAGACCTCGAACCTGGCACGTCTCTCTAGCTCCACAGACAGTCCCAGCTGCTGGGATGATTGTGATAGCTTCTCCAATGGTCTTTCCTTGCTTTTCACCCCCCACTCAGCAGCCAGAGTGGGGTCTGAGCTGTAAATCAGACCCCACCACTCATTCCTCTGCTTAACTCCCTTCGGAGCTTCCTTTGTACTTCCTTAGGTTACCTCCAAACACTGACTTAAGTCCCAGTGGCCTTGGTTCTCACTCAAACAAGACAAGCTCATCCCCGCCCACCCAGGGCCTTCGCAAGATGTTTCCTTTGCTCTTGGCCTGATGAACCCCATTCATCCATCAAATCTTAGCTAAAAGGTCACCTCCTCGGGGATGCCCTCCCTGACCACTAGCTCAACAGAAGTCTCCTCCCTCTCCCAGCAACCTGGTTGATGCCTCCTAGAAAGTGTCCCTATTTGTAACTCAGTATTTGTTTATTTACTTGTTTCTTGTCTTTCTGTACTGATTGACTGAGCTTCACAAACTCAGGGGCCACGTCTATTAGTCTATTTCATTTATGACTTCATTAGCATCTATCCCAGGGCCTGGCACATAAAGACACTTTTTAGACACATTTTTTTTTCTTTTTGCTAAATGAAGGAATAATGACAACATAATAAAATACCTAGAACTTATTGGGTGCTTTTTACTTTCCAGGCGCAGTACCACACACTTTACATATTCTGATCTCATCTAATCCTTATGACGATGCAATGAGACAGGCATCGTTATTCCCATTTTACAGGTGAGTAAACTCAGGTTCAAAGAGAGGAAGTAGTAAGACCAAGGTCAAATAGCTAGACAGTGGCTGGGCTGACACTAGAACTAAGCTTAATCTGACTCTCAAACCTGTGCCTTCAGCCCCTATACTTCTAATACCATGAGAAATTTTACAGGACTTTTGTTAGCCCGGCGTGTTGGCAGCTCACCCCCTTCTTTATTGTATAAGGAATATTTCACTCGCAGGCAGCAGGCTGTATCAAAGACAGCCTGAGCATTTCTGTTGGCACTCCAAGGGAGCTCATTCTGGCTAGTCTTGCAAAGTCAGGCAAAGCCCAGTTATCTGTGCAACCAGAGCAAAAGCAGACAAAGAGTGGACCAAAATAACTCTCTCTACTGAGTCATCCCCAAATCTGCCTGGGAGGCTTTACAGGGCATTTGGAGGTGCTCTGCAGCAGAGAGAGTCTCCCCTTCTCTTTATGTTCAGCACAAACCATTATTAAATGGAATATGTCAGTGGAAAAACCCGGCCCCAAACAATTCTTGAGGCTGAGGGACACTGGTTTGGATTAAAATAAGATAATGCGGAACTGTCACCATTTGTTGGGCACTTGGGATGTGCTGGACACTCAACCAAGGTCTTTACATCATTTGCATCTATGTAAAACCTCTCCAGGTGGGAACTATTCTTACCCCCATTTTACAGGTGAGGAGTCTGAGAGATGCAGTTACTTGCTCCAGGTTGCACAGTTTGTGAGTGGTGGAGTTGTGATTCAAATACATAAAGGTCCAGAGCACAAGCTCTTAGTTGTATTTGGTTTCTTGTACCACCAGGAGCATTGACCCTGCCAGCCCATAAGTCCCCAACCTCTTTCTAGGAACCTGTAGCCTAAATGACCAATGGTTGATGCAAATGCAGATTCCCAAATGCCATCAGCTTGAGTGGGATGAAAGAGATAACAGATTGTCAATGTGTGGTCCATTCCTGCCAACCGGTGAGGGCAGGGTAAGGCTTTCTGAGTTCAGGGATGGGGGCAGAGGCTCAAGTGCACTCTGAATCCACAGCTCCCTGGCTTCAGGATGCAATAGTCATAACAAAGATAATTATCCTAGACAGCAACATCTGCGTCTGTAAAGGCCAAGAAGGACAACAGAATGAGCTAGTCATATAATAGCAATGAGGGCCTCAAAAGGACCGTGGTTTCCCCATCTGTGACATAGGAATTGGGGAGCTCGGTCTGGCAGCATGTAAGGTCATGCCCAGCTCTGAAGCTCTTGCTTCCAAGGTCTAAGCTGGCTTTTTCCCGAGCCTGCAGTGTCTTTTTATCTCCCATCTTTACTTTGTTATAACTTTTACTCATCCTGTAGGACCCTGCTGAGGCATCACCTCCACCAGGAAACCTTCCGTGATACTCAGCCTGGATCAGATGCCTTTCTGAACTTCTGTGGTTTATCTCTACCACTGGACACACTCTTTGTCATAGTTTTCTGCTTCTATGTCCAACCCTCCCACCAGCCTCTGAGCCCCCCTGAGGGAAGAGATTCTGTTCTAGTCTCCTTTCCCTTCAGCTACCACCACAGTTCCTGGTACCCAGCAGACACTTAACACGAGTGTGGTGGACGTACCCCATAAATGCCAGCACGGTAAGTATTCCTGGAAGAATCCAACCCAAACAGCCCCAGGGAACTGAGCAGAATTGAAAGCGGTGGAAAGTCCGGACATCACAGAGACTCAATAAACATGTAGAAACATAAAGAGGAAATTGCTTTTTAAAATTGTAACAAAGGGAAGAAAAGATCTGCACAAGCATTAACACTGGCTTCCTTGGTGGGTGGTGGTGGAATAATTAACTTTCTATACACATATTCCAAATGTTAAAAAAAAAAATGTCAAATAAAGAAAAACATCAAATTATAAAGAAGAGCACCATTTTCACTCATGCATTTCCCAATATTTTAAGGAAGATTTGACACGATATGATAGGAGAAAACCATTAAACCTGGCTCAGCTCTTGGCCTTTTACAAGCTTGCTTTGTGATCTTGGGTAAGTTACCTCCCCTCTCTGAGTTGTACAGGCTTCCTCTTTAAACAAGGCAGACAGAGATTCGCCAAGGGCTCTGATTCCTATGAATTCCTCAGGCATCAAGCCATGTTTTTGTCACATGGATTTTTCTGGTTATAAACGGGGTTTTTTTCTCCTTGGGGAATTCTCTCATTTTCCCATGTTCAAAGACACATAAACTGTTCGCAATTCCCTGCTGTTGTAAGAGCAATTTGCCTTCATTATCCCAAACCTTTCAGCATTTCTTGAAACCTCTTTTTATATGGAAAAATGCTCCTGATGGGATCGCAGGAGATAAATCTGCTATTTCACATTTCAAAAAGTAATCAAAATGCTCCCTGCTACAGGACGCTCTCATTACAATTTATGACAAATGCTTGAAACTGCCTTTATCTTCCTCTCTCATCTGTCCAGAATTATTGTTTCTACTTAGGACAGGAATGGCAAAAGGGGTGGAGGGTGGACATGGAGACTCTTCTTGGTGTGATGATTATGCTTCCTATCGTGGTTCAATCATGTCGTGAATCATCTTGGGGTGACCAGAAATCTTGTTTGCACAACCTCCCTCCCTTCACTCAATTTGGAGGCAGAGAATGCAGTAAAGATGGTAAAGGGCTTGGAAAATAGGACCATTTTACCCATTAGGACCAGAGGCCTACACGCTTTTTTAAGGGCCCATGAAAACGACTGAAAGTTGAAAACAATACAGTGGCTGCAAACCAGTAAAAGGAAATTGTAAAAGCAAAATAAATAAAGGCTTAAATTAAGTGCCTCTGGAACATGCTGTTATGTCAACCTCAATATTTTTTCAAATGTAGTAATCATAAAAGCTTCATTTTATTTGAAAGGAGTTGATGGTTTAGAGTCTCATTTCACAAGAATTTCTGAGGATGTGAGATGATTTTTCAAGGAATCACAGATAAATGTAAATTAAGAAAACTACTGGTAGAAAAATAATTTCACAGCTATAACTTTAACACTTCTTTTAAAATGTTACAGTAAAAACTCGTTTACTCTGTGTGATATGATGCAAGTAGAAGTCTCCAGAATAAGACTGTATAAAGCCATTCAAAGTCTTAAAGTGGCCTGGCACAGAACAGGTTGATAGATGGACAGGTGAATGGATGGATGGACAGATGGATAGATAGACAGATGCATGGATAGATTGATCAAGAGGTGGATGGATGGACAGATGGGTAGATAAATGGACAGACATATGGATGGATTATGGACAGATAAATGGACTGATGAACGGATAGGCAGGTGGATAAATAGATGGATGGATGGGTGGATGGAAGGACGGAAGGACAGATGGATGGATGAATTTGATTGCCTAATATTGCTCAGTGAGTTAGGAGATGTGTCCTGACTCCTCACTTTCAAGATGTCATTAAAGACATGCAAATGTAATCACAATTCTTAGACCATAAGGTTTGGAAGGATGTTGGGAGACCATCCAAACCAACTTGCCCATTTTACAGGTGAGGAAACTGAGGCTCAGCAAAAGGAAGGCACTTAGTTGATGGCACAAATTCTTTATTCTCAACAGGCAGGTGTTGCTTAAATGTTTGTCTCTAGGAAAGACCCAGCCCATGCCTATTTCTCAGGCACCCTACATATTTATAGGATAGTGTTACACAATGGGTGACAACTCGCTGCTAAACCGACAGGCAGCTGTCTTGGCAAGCCCCAGGATCTTTCCTGCACACTTTCCCTCCTGTCTCCTGCAGAAGGTGGGGTGGTGAAAGGCCCTACTGGGTCTGGACCCAAGCTCCTTTGGAGACCCAGCTGAGGAGGAGCATATTTACTTCATGTATACTCATGCCATCTTGTTCTTATCTGCAATCCTTTCCTGAGTCCTTCGGATATTGATAGACACACGGCAGAAAAAAAGAAGCCTTTGGTTCCCTAACATACCGGACTTCTTGTGGTTTTTTCTCTTGGTGGCAGCAGTCTGAGTTTCCTTTGGGAAGCCCACATCCCCCCATTGTTAGCACAGGGCTGGCCAGCCAGGGCCCTGAACCACTGCTGCCTCAGTGATTCATTCAAAGATGAGTCCATGAGCCAAGATTGCCTATTTTCGTACATGTGCTGCATAAAGTAGGTACTTTAAAAAACCCCTTTCACAGATGAGGAAACCAAGGCACAGAGAGGTTGCATAACTTGTCCAAAGGTACACAGATGATAAGGGGTGGATATGGGATCTGAACCTACATAGCCCAATTTCCAGTCTGCATCCTTAACTCTGTACTGTCCCACCTCTTGGTACTTGGTGTCTAAAAATACCTCCTCTCAGAATGTCCGTTGCTGGATTTTGTCCCAAATGTTGAAAAACTAGATATGTTTGCTCGCACCGAATGCTGAACTTACAACTTCAAAGGGACTCAATCCCGGGGAGGACTGGACTCAATGACCTCATGCTAACTTCATGCATATGACAACACGCTTGTCTAGAATTTGTTTCTTGACAACCTCAGTTGCAAGGAAGCCACCAGAAACCACAGAACAGTTTTTGGTGAGGAATGCAAGCTTCCGAGTCATCAGAAATGCTGCAAAGTGTGAGCTCGAAAGCTGGTAGCAGTTATTTATAGAGGAGTCCCTCACTCTGAGTTTGGGCATTGCTGTAGTAGGAAAGTTTTCAGTTTTCTCAGCCCAAGGTGATTCAGACGGTCATCTGGAAGGAAGCAAGTACTACTGTGGAGAGTCACTGAGACTTAGCAGTTAGATGGACCCAGAAGTTAATCTCAGCCTCGAAACTGACCTGTAAAGGACTTTGCCATTCTGAGCCTCGGTTTTCTCATCTGTAAATGGGGGCAATGATAGTAATGACTTCACAGCTTTGCTGCAAGAAGTAAATTAAACAGTTGGTATGAAGGGCCTGTCGCATAGTAGGTCCTAAATCAATGGCATTCACTATGATTGACTACAGACGGGTTTTTCATTCCTTCTTAATCTTAGCTTCCCCATTTATAAACTACGAACGACCACAAAAGTTTCCCTTGGGCATTTCATAAGGCTGTGGACGGAGTAGGATGACAACAGAGATAAATGTGCTCTGTAAGTATCAAATGCTGCATATGCATAAGGCAGCATTACATTTGTTATGAACAGTAGAAATGATACCATTATTATACCTACCTCTAGTATAAACATTATTATCACTGCTGCTACTATAATAAAATATTAATATTGGCCCTTGGGTCCTGGCAATATTTCACAATATCTCCTGGGTCAAGAGTGACCACACTTCCAAAGATCACTGATGACTGTGGCCTCTTTTTTCAAACCTGAACCAAAAGTGCCTGCTTTGAGCTAGAAAAAGAATCAGGAAAGGGTTCTTTTGGTCTGAAGGACACACATATAAATTGCAACTTAGTATAGAGTGATGAGTACCTAGACTTAGTGCCTTCCTAGCACGTGGCAGTAGCTCAATCAATTAGGTAAGAGAGAGGGAGATTAAAGAGGGCTGCAACATCTCTGCTACTCCGCTGATTAAGAGATGGTCTTGGTCTACCTCCTCTTGGAGGTGTGAAACTTCTCGCCCTTAAAAGATCTTTGGCTTTCACTTTTGCTCTTGGAACAGTCCCCCTCCTTGGACTCCAGCTTCCATGCTGGAAAAAGCCTAACCACATGGAGAAGACTCGTGGAGGAAAACTGAGACACCTAGGCAGTAAGTGGCTACAAGGGCCAGACATATGGGTGAGCCCCTTGGGAGTTCCAGCCCATTCCAGCCTCCAGATGACTTTGGCTCTGTCCAGCACCGAAGGGTGCTGAAACATCTGCAAGCTGAGCCGGGTCAAACCACGTGATCCCGGTGGGAGAGTTGCTACTGTGGTCGTTCCTTTAAACCACTAAGGGCGGGGGCTGGTTTGTTACGCAGCACTAGCCAACTGAAACAAATGGGATGTTGGTGCTCCAATGGGATGTTCTTAACCCAGACTGGAGGGGCAGGGAAGGCTCCCTGGAAGAGGGGGCATGTGGAAACCTTATGGGGTTTGTGGGTTATGCAGGCGAGGAAAGTTCCCAGCTCTCACTCATAGGTCAGTCCTCTTCTATACATGACGCTTTGGAGTCCAAGGAAGGTCAGCGATAAGGACCAGAATTTTAAAATCTTCCTCTCACCCAGATAATTGTTTCTTCTCTTTAGGGATCAGCCCCTCTCCCTCGGCTCTAAATCAAAATGACGGGGCCTCCAAATTGGTTCCGGTGCTCATGCATTTGTAAAAATGTCTTTTGCTGGGCAAAGCTTGGTATGCTTAATTTCTGCCCCAAGCACATTTTTATAGTTAAGCTATATTATAAATGTTGTTTAATTTACCCAGCAATGTTGGGGCCTAGAGCCAGTGATAATATATAAGGCCCTTTTTGTACAGTCTGATCAGGGTTTGCGAGGAGGAGAGGGGTAGATTTAATCATCATTTGCCCAAATTGTGTTCTCTTTCCCTCTCCTCTCTGCCACTTCTTCTGTGTTCTAGACACTATGGGGAGGGATAAAGAAAGCCTTTCAAAGAATCAGACCAGGTTTGAGGTGGACAGTCCAGAAGGAGCTGGGGGTTTCAAAACCCACGAAGAGTCAAGAGCTGGCATCCTGTGGGCTTGTGGACAGGCTCAGACCATCAGGCTCCTTTTCACTGCAGTCGGAGAGAGGTTGTGGCAGGAGTGATGAGCTGGCCCCAGTGGAATTCAGACGGGTCCCAACTTAGCAGGGAGGGGTGAGCCTGTCTCATGGGGGGAGTGGGGTGGGGGCGGGAGGTGAGGGGTGGCCTCAGCTCCCCTAAGGCGTGCAAGAACTTCCTAAAGTACCCCCCTTCTCTGATCTCCATTTCATAGACAGTTTTCTCAAACCAGAACTGACCACACCCTTGCTTGGGGGAGCGTCTAAGCACAGAGGCTTTCCAAGGGAGTTAGAATAAACTCCCCACCCCTCTTCACAACCCTCCAGCCCCTAGAGGGCCTGCCCACCTTTTCACTTCATTTTATCCCCTCCTTCTCTGTTCTTGTTCTACTCTGGCCACAGTGACCTCAAATGCCCCAACCTCTGGGGCCGTGTCCCCGGCTACGCTGACTTGACTGCTGCACGCTCGTGGGGCCCTGCTGAGTGACAGCGGCAGGAACTCCCGTCCTGGAGGCTGCATCTGGTGCCCCGCCAGACCTGAACTCCGTTCATGCAGCGCGGGGTGTGACCCATCACACACTTCACAGGCACATTTATTTGGGCTCATTAAAAGAGTTCACTAGATCTTCAGCGAAGAGAGGAGCAGGCAACCAGGCCTGCCTGTCGGGAGGGAAGAGAGTGGGCTAAGAATAGACCCCCCACTCCCAGGCACCCCCCAGAGAGGCAGGGCATACTTTTAAAGTCCCCCAGACATGCCTATGGATCCCAGCCCTGGGTCTTCTTAGCTGTGTGATCTTGAGCAACTCACTTACATTCTCCCGGCCTCAGTGGCTACTGCTGTAAAATGGGGATAGTAGAGCCTGTCCCCGTTGGACTATAATGTGGCTTCAATGAGATAATGCAAGTAAAAGGCTCAGCCTGTGCCTGGCACCTAGGGAGTGCTTAGGACGTGGCAGACATAATTATTGTGACCACAGGAACTATAAAAGGTCGTGACTTAGGGCTCATCTAAGCTAGTCAAAGTTTATTAATGCCTCAGAAGTGCCTGGGGATACAGACACAACCAGCAGAGCTCCCCGTAGGAGCTTCCGAGGCAATAGGCAGGGGTACCAGTGTCGTAACAAGCATCCCAAGTGATGCTGACTCACAGTCCAGTTTAGAAACTTTTGATTCAGCCCAATCCACTAAATTTAGAGATGGAGAAGCTGAGGCCCAGAGAGGGAAAGAGTCAGGCCCAAGGTCACACAGCATACTCAACTGCTGCGTCTCTGACTCCTGGTCTGGTGGTCCTTCTGCTATTCTGTGCTAAGGAGTTAGACTTGGTCAGACCCAGGCACCTAGTTCTGGCAGCTCCCCAAGGGCAGTGGGAGGGGTCCCTGCTCTGCTCCTGCTCTTTGAAGTTTTAGATGCTGTCATTGCCCCCCCCCCCACCCCGGCTCTCTTTTTAAGTCATTCATATACACAGTGCCCATGAGAATGTCTGAAGCTCTCTGGAAACTCTTTATCTTGATTACTGGCACATATTAACAAGGTTAACCTTTTCTTTCTCTTTTCAGGGATGGGCAGTTATTTCTACCCATTACGCAAACATTGAGTGACGAGCAATGCTGCGGGGGATACAACCCAGCACATAGAATATTAATGACTATTTGTTGAATAAATGAGTGAGTGTGTTGAATCAGTGAATGAATTCATGAAATAAATGAATGAATGGGTGAACGGATGAATGAATAAATGATTCCAGGGAGTGTAAGTTCCTTGTGGGCAGCCACTGTCTGTTTCTGTCCTGGTGCCTAGAGCCGTTCCGGCACAGTGGATATTCATTCAATTTTTGCTGTTTGTGGTTGAATCTGTGAAGCAGCCCTTGAATCTCCGGTGGCCTAGTGAGAAAGAAAGATGTAAAAACAGATACAAGGAATGGAGCATGCTCGTAAGTGTGGCAGGGTGGCAGTTTCTTGATGGAGGGAGAGGAGGGGAGAAAGGAGGGCACCTGGAAGGGCACACCCGGGGTTCACTTGCTAAGTTCTGGAAACTTACAGGGAAGCAAGCCAGGGAAGAGGGTCTGACCCAGGGGAATCCTGGGCCTCGTGGTAATTACAGGGAAAAGGTCCACAGCACAGCCCAAGAGGGAGAAAAGCAAATTACAGACCTACAGAGTCAGCACGGTGCCATTTTTGCAAGAAATGAAAGTGCAAATGACCTAATAATTGAGGGTCATTCTGCAAAATAATGGGGCAGCCTGTACTGTTGAAAGACGTCAGTGTCAGAAAAAGCAAAGCCCAAAGAATCGGTCCAGGTTAAAGGAGACTCAAGTAGTAGAACAACTAAGCAGAACCCATGGTGTTGGCTTTTCTCTTGCTCTCAAGGACGTTAATGGGACTCCTGGGGGCATCTGAAAAGGCCAGCGGATTTCACAGTAGTCCTCTCTGTGTTAGCTAGTAATTAATGTGAATTTCCTGACCTAGGTGCTGATACTGTGGTTATGCAGGAAAATGCCCTTGTTTTTAGGAGACACGCACTAAAGTATTTAGGGGCAAAGGGGCCTCTTGTCTTCCACTCACTCCAGGATGATTCAGAACAAACATCACACATAGGCATATCGAGAGAGTCTTTAGGAAAAGGTAAATGTGATAAAATGTTAACACTTATGGTAAAGGGTATACGGCACGGTGTCGGCAAAGCATGGTCTTTGGGCCAAATCTGAAGCCTCTTTTTGCCTACCCAGTGAGCTAAGAATGTTTTTTATACTTTTAAAGGGCTCCTAAAAAAATAAAGCAAAAAAAAAATTTTTTTTTAAATGGGCAATAGAGCCCTTACGGGACCTCAAAGCCTAGAATATTTACCATCCAGCCCTTTACAGGAAAAACTTGCTGACCCCTGGTATACAGGAATAGTTTGCATTAGTTTTGCAACCTTTCTGTTAGTCTGAAAGTATATCAAAACCCATAGTTAAAAAAAAGTGCATGTGTTACATCTGTGTGAAGAGAGAAATGAGTCTAAGAGTCAGGAAGTTTCTATTGTTAGCAGCACAGGCTTGTGGAATGGCAACTTTCCCTTTTTAACCGATCCTGATTTTTCTGGAACAGCGAGAACAGCAATCCTGATTCAGACATTCTTGGGTGAAACCTAGGTATCTACATTTTAACTAAAATCCCCAGTTGATCTGAATTCAGGTTGACTATAAGCCACATTACAAAAAAAAGCACTGACAGAAATAAATGTTCCAGTGGTGTAATTATGGCTATTCTAATCACAAGAGGCGACTTCATCTCCTCTAATACATCCATTCCCCCAAAAAATTTTGTAATAATTTGAGAGTATAATGAACACTGAGGATGGGAGAGAGGAAAGAATTCACTGATGGGCAATACGAAGTCTCAGGTAAGGAAGGCATCTCCCACCTCTTTTTTTATCTTTGAAAAAGAAGGGATCAAGGAGAGAGAATTTAGGTGCCAGGGAGCTGCCCCTGTGTATATTAGCCCCATGGCTGTTTCAGATCTAAAGAGACAGCCCTCATTTTTACTTCTCTGCTCAGCTAGGAAAGTCATACCCTAAGAATGGATATCGGGATTTTCAAAGTAGGGTGTCAGTTCTGAACTTGGAGTTGGAAATCCTGTATTCAAGTCCCATTCCTGCTGTTAGGAGCTTTTAAAACAAATTCCCTGAGCCTCTCTGACCCTCAGTTTCGTCACCTGAAAAGTAGGTCTAGTTATCCCTACTACTAGATTCCTCAAAGTTGTTTGTGATGATCCAATTCAATAAAGGGTGTGCTTTGTCCTCTGTCATAAGTAAATAACTATTTTTATTACTACTTTGAATAAAAAACCACCTTAGGATCTAAAAGGTTTAATTTGCTTTTGGCCAAACCTCATTAACTGATTGTCCAAGTTTGTGCTTTATGGAACTAGGATGCATATTATTTATGCATATATACACACTCAGCTTTATCTATATAATTTTCTGCAGTTCTGCTCAGGATATATTTTCCCTTGTGAGCAAGAGAACAAAATGGCAACAAATTGTTGCAATAATTGAAGTCAGTTCCTTTATTCTCAGCAGGCCCTACTAGAGTTCTTTTCTTGTCCCTGTGAAGTTGAAGCCTCTCTTAAAGTGATACATTTATTTGGTCCATTAAAAAGCAGCAACTAGACTATTTTTTTTCTAGAGAGAAGGCTGGGTGAGACCAAAACATCTCATTTTAATCCAACCAGGACTATAGACAGAAGCTCTGAGAATTCACCTCCCAGCCTCCCGCTTTGAGAGAACTGTCCCTTGCCTGGAAGTTATCAGAACAGCATGGGGGTGGGGGTGGTGGACAGAAAAGCACTTGTATTTTTGAGTCAGACCTGTGTTTGAAGAAATAGTTCTATGTTTTGTTCTGTGAGGGCAAGGATATGTTTTGTCATCACCGTATCCTCCAGCATCTACCAAGGGCCTGGTGGAGAAGAATAAATATGGGTGGACGGATAGATACATGAAAGAATGAATGAATGGACCCTAGCTCCTTTATCATTTAGCTAACCCCATCTGAGCCTTAGCGTCTTTGTACAGAATCAAATGGCTATTATAATAGCCACCTCAGAAAGTTATGGTGACAATTAAGTGAGATTCTGTTAATGACATCAGAACAGAGGTCTGTGCATTACAGGGGTTGATTTCTTTCTCAGCCTCTCTGGGGTCCACTGTCTTTGGTAAAAGGGAGGCGCAGAGTAGAGAGACAGGGAGATAAGATATGGACATTGCCCTCTGGAAGCTCCTCACTAAGAGACTGCCCTTGACAGCATCCCTTTGAAAGGCAGGAGAATTCACGGAGGGCCAGGGCACGCCCATGTGGTTTCCTCTCTAGGTTTATGAAGCTGATCTAGGAGATGAACCTTGGTCATAAAACATCAGCCAGTGAGTGATGGGTTCACTCACCTGGACCCTGTCTTCTGCATGGAACCTCGGATGCATCATTTTGCAATGGACACTTCTGAATTCCTGCAGAACATTTTATCTCTGGGGCTCATGGACTCACGTAATCTCTTTTAGCTGGTTACTCTACACCACGTCCCTCTTCTTCTATCAAGAGGCTTGGGGAAGGTCATTCACCTGCTTACTCATGGTAGTATTTATATTGAGTACGTATGCTGTGTGTTGGGCATTGTGCTCAACTCTTGGTGGGAAGTGCCACATTCATGTCTCATGCCAACTCTTCTGTGTTAGTTAGGGTTTTCTAAAGGAACAGAACCAACAGCAGGTATCTGTAAATATGAGATTTATAAAAATGTCTCATGCAACCGTGGGGACCTAAGAGTACAAAATCTGTAGGGCAGGCTAGGAGCTGGCAGCTCCAATGAAGGTCCTCAACAAACTCCCAGGAGAGCGATTCTCTCTTCTGAATGCTTCTTAAAAGGCTTCAGGTGATTAAACATCCCTCATTGTAGAAGACACTCCCCTTAGCCCACTGCAGATGTCATCAGCCGTGGATGCAACCAGCATGCACATGATTTAAGTCCATGAAATGTCCTCACAGCAGCAGATGGGCCAGTGCTTGCCTTACTGGATAACTGGGCACCATCACCTGGCCAAGCTGACATAACCTGACCATCAGATCTATGAAAAAGATGCACTTATTTTCCCTATTTCACACAGTAGAAAACTGAGGCACAGAAGATGAACAACTTCCCCAAGTTTCTGTAGCTACTACGTCTTAGAACTGGGATTCAGAAGCAAGCCTGGGCGTCCCTAAATTCTGTGATTTGGACCACTGGCATACCTCACCTTTCAGTGAAGCCCCAGTGACTCCTGTATTTGCCTTCCTCCAAGCTAGATGTTGGTGACACTGCATGAGGAGTTCCTAGCCTGGGAAGAAGACATCCATGTATCACTAGGCACACTACTAATAAGCATTTTCTCCATGCTAATTAAGAATGACCACACCTCAGTATTCATTTATTCAACAACTCTTGTATTTATTGAGCTTCTATTATGGGGGAGGCAGGTGGTGAAAGGTGGGGATTGAGAGAGTAATAAGACACAGTGTCCTTGCCTTTGAGGATGTCAGAGGCTAGAAGGGGAGAAAGGCTTTCAAACACCTGCATCCGTGGGGCTGTGATGAATGAGGAAGGATCACAATCCATTTGTCCATGGATCTAGTGTGACTCAGTCCTGCTATGTCCTAGCACAATTCTAGGTTCTGAACTTAAAATAATTCCATGTGGGTACAGAGTGATTCTGAACCCTTCTGGAATTTCTGCGATATCAAGTATATGCTTAAATAAGTTGCTTACTCAGTGATGATGATTATATAATATCATATGATATTATACATATTGAATATGCTACTATAATAATTGCATTCCTACTATACACCAACCACTATTCTGTGAGTTTTACAGGGTGAAATCATTGACTTCTCTTACAACCCTATGGTGTAGGCCCATAGTTTAGGAAGTCAAGCCCTACGAAAGTTAAGTAACTTGCCCAAGCTCACACTTTTGGATGAAGAGGAGAAGGCTGAGGCTTTCTTAAAAAAAGAAAGAAAAAAAAAGAGGCCCAACTTTGTTTTTAACTCCAACTGAAATACAAGTATGCAAATTGGTCTTAGTAGAACATTTTTTATTTATGCCATAAATTAGGCAAATATTTCTTCCCCTGATTCCGCATATTTTGCATTAATTTTCAAGGTAGTTGGCCCAAAATTGGCTTTACAACTTAGTAAACCTGCTTTAAAAGTGAGGCAGGGAGTGCTTGGAAGGTGGAGGTTGATCAGAAGGCTTTAGGAAATGAGGAGCTCTGCCCTCTCCTTTATAAATCACTTTACAGTTTAGGAGTGTCCTTCCGTATCCAGAGTTGTCATATACAACTGCATAGGCTGTGCACTGCTTAACTCCAGGGGGCACCATTCACATATGCTATGGGATGAAATGGCTCCCCCTGGAGTTGTGCAGGGAGGTAGCTATATGCATTGCATTCTCACAACCTACCATGTGGAGGGGGTCAGGGGAAGCTTTATATCCTCATTTTACAGATGGGAAACTGAGGCTTGGAGCTCCCAGCATCACTAACATAAAATTGGCAGGGTTGGGATCCCTTTCCTGGTTCTACCTAATCCAGTAGAGTCCACCATTCCCAGAAAGGTCACTCT
This sequence comes from Myrmecophaga tridactyla, assembly GCA_004026745.1. Classification (NCBI taxonomy): domain Eukaryota; kingdom Metazoa; phylum Chordata; class Mammalia; order Pilosa; family Myrmecophagidae; genus Myrmecophaga; species Myrmecophaga tridactyla. The sequence goes on from PVIY010010519.1 coordinate 15,019, forward strand.
GAGTACATTCTTCTAAACACTCCTTCTCATCAATTCCATAATATTAAAACTTTATATAACATAAACATTATATAATAGCTGTTTTACTAAAACCATGTGTGGAATCACAAGTTTGAAAAGGACATCCTGTTTCTCACTGACTTCCCTTATTGCTTCTGAATGTATCGTTGTCATTCCAGGTGAACATTTCATAAGAGAGGGAGGGCTTCTGGGACTCTAAATTGTAATTTTTCTCCACTTTCCACCCAAGCCGAACCTTCAAAGAGGGTGGGTCTCCTTTAAATGCCCCAAAACAGCAGCCTGTGAGGAACCTTTTCTTTATATCCCCTGCCACCCCCAATTCCGACCCTAAGATCTCTTTTTCCTAAATCCAGTTGACCCAAAAGATGTGAAGACTTTGTGTCTTATGTCCCAAAACGATGATTCAGGGCTGGAGAATGCTTCTCATTCATTCATTAGCTCACTCACTCATTCACTCAACAAAGCAGCGGAGGATAGAGAGAAGATTCAATCCTTGACTTTAAGCCCCTCACTGTCGAGTAGTGGAGGAAGACAAGTCAGTAGATGGTGACGATACCTTGTATTCTTCCCAACTCCCTTGGACGTGTTTGTCAGTGAGGACACAGCTGAGTGGACATGGATGCACTGCAGAAGAGTTCCAGAGGCACATCCTAGCAATTGGAAGGGTCAAGAAAGCAACTCTAGAGGGCAACAGAGCAAGGATGTGAGAGCTCATTAGTGGCGACTGCTCTACCCAAGGGGCAGGTATGGGTTGGCATGGTTTTCATATCATCCATGGATGATAAGAGTGGACAACTTATTGCCTGGTGCAAACAGCAGAGCAGGACAAGCCAGATGCCCCTTAGGAATTTGACCCAGGAAACATGAAGAGGTTGAATGTTAGGGGATATAACTAGAGCAGCACTGTAGAAAAGAACTCATTGCAGTGATAGGAAAGTTCTCTAACCATGTTGTCCAATATGGTAGCCGCTGGCCACACGTGGCTATGGAGCGCTTGAAATGTGGCTCGTATGACTGAGGAACTCAACTTTTAATTTAAATTGAATTACAATTTAAATAGCCTCATGTGGCTAGTGACCACCATAGCAGACAGCACTGAATTAGACTTTGAATTGGAGAAGTCATAAAGGCCTACGTGTAAGAGGCGGTGAGTGGATGGAGAATCCATGGTGAGTGAGCAGAAAGAACCAGGCAACAGAGAGGGAGCCGGAACCAACTGGTGCAGAGAGAGAAGCAGATGCCTTGAGAGAGGGAAATGGAGAAACTAACCACCTTTGGCCCAAGATTATCCTTATATTTATAATATACAAATCTTTAATATAATATCATATCCAAATGTTTGGGTATCCTAATAGCAAGCCTTCTTACTCTTGAGCTTGTCTGAGGGGGTCTTTGTTGTATGCACTGAAAATAATCAAATCAGAGTATAATGTCTCTTTTCTTAGAAGCCAGAACTGATGTGAAAATTTAAGAATTAGAGTAGCAAAAACACAACAAAACAACAAAAAATCATGACCATCCCTCTCACTGCCACCATTATCATCACCACCACCCTTCCATCACCTCAGATTAAATGACTTGTCCAAATTCACACAATTAGGTTAGAACCCATACCTTTCTGACTTCAATGTCTGAACCCTTGATAATGCTATATTGCTTTGCCCAACTAGGACCCATGTCCTGGGCCATTGCTTCATTTCAGCATTCTGAACATAATGATGCTAAGCTTGGCCATATGTCCAGCCACCATTAGGAATGGGTAAGACCAGGCTGTGACCAAGAGGTTCGTACTCATCCCTTCTTCCCTCTAAGACTGGATCTGAGCTCAGATACCATGCACTCAACTGCATCCATCTACCTTGTTCTCACCTCCAGCCCCCTGCATCATCCTCGGTGTCCAGCTACTCATCCAAGGCTGGCCCTGACCCCATCACCTATGCCTCACTCAATCCTCTGCTGGCTCTCCATACTCCAGACCCTAGCAGGGGTTCTCAATCAGCTGCTATCTACAACCCATGGTGAGAGCAAGGAAGCACAGCAGGGGTATCTGGACTGGAACCCGGGCCTCCCTGAGAATTCTTAGTTTACTCTTGCCTGTTTGACTCACGCCATCTGCCTGGATGGCACCATTCCCAGGGGCAAGCTGGTCCACTGGCACCTCAAAGATTCAGGTGCCAAGTGAGCAAGGGAGGGAGCTATGGCTTGATTCAGCTTCTCCTAAAGCTTCTTTTATGAAGTCACTCTGCCATAGCCACATAATGTAAATACTTGATTTGGGTAATGGATGCTACTGGTTTGATGGAGATAGACGTCTTTAAGGTTTGCATTGCCCACTGCCTCATGTCTCAGACAATAGACCTGGGGAGAGCAGGGATTCCATTTCTCTTGTGGAATCCACATTTAAATGGTAGTCAGAAGACGGGGGCGAAGGGTTTGAGTGTTGGCTATGCCACTCTCTTGCAAAACTGGGACCTTAAGTCAGTCCCTTCCTATCTCTGGGTCTCCTTCCTGGATAAAATGAAAATATAATGGAGAAGATTAAAGGAGGTGGGGAGCCTGAAGAACTGCTACAATCTATAGACACCAGAAAAGATACTTTGATAACTTCATTTTGCTGAGCAGTCTATGGTGGGGATTCCCACCACCATCCCTGAAAAATGGGTTCATCATAGACCATCACCCCTGCACAAAGCCTCCTGCCAGCTCAGGGTGACAAAATGGCTTGTCCAAGGCCACACATCTAACAGGGGATGAACCCACAGCCTGGTTTTTATTCACTTTGCAATATTTCCTCAGTTTTCAGCTGGGCATTTTCTGTTTTCGCAGCTGCCAGGGACCCAAGATAGGCAGATCCTGCAACAACCAATGTTCTGTCTGGAAAGTTTCCACTATGAAATGAGGTAAGCCATAAGGTGAACCACAGATATTCCCTTTGGAAAGAAAGCTGGCTTCAGCGGGGTCCAAGGGAATGGCCTGCCTTTTTGTTCTGTGTTTTCACAAGGGGTTTCTTTTTTTCCCTCTTTACAAACTGTATTTCTCTCCTCATTCATCTTCTTTTATTTTTTTCTTCTCCTCCTTCTTTTTGCAGGTTTCCTTAGTGATTTCTCATCTATAATCTCATCAGTTTTCCTCACAGCAACCCCATGAAATAGGGTGCTATTATTCCCATTTTTCAGATGAGGAACTGAGGCTTGGAGAGGTTGCCTCAAATCCCATAGATATAGGAAAAAAGAGTTGGGAATTAAAAATTCAGGTCTCAGGATTCCAACACTTCCACCTCACAACTACGATAAAGATGAAAGGAAATTCAACATAGCTTTAAAGATGGGTTGAACACTTATCCAGGGTTTGATACAGGCTAAGAGGGATACAGATAAATAGGATTCTGTCGTGGCTTTTGAGAAGTTCATTGTCTAGTGGGATGGAAGAATGTAAACTGGTAACTCATGCACTATCAGTGCTGTAATAGAGGGACAAAATGCTGTGGAGAGCCCAGAGGATCATTCACAGCTGGCATAGAGAAGAGGGAAGCAAGGGAAGGTTTCACAGAAAAAAGACACTTGGGGACTTGGGTTTTGAAGAATGAGTAAGAGTTCACCAGGTGAATAATAGTTGCAATAATAAGAAAATTTTTATTGTATACTTACTATGAACTTGGTATAGTGACTATTCTCAACGGCTTTGAAAGGTAGATATGATCTTCTCATTTTACATATCAGGTCAAAACAGGCTCAGAGAGCTAAAGCAGATAGGCTAAGATCTTGCTGCTAAAACCAGCCTGTTAGGGATCTAATCTAGTCCTCTGAACCTCTTAGAAGGGATATAACCTCCTAGAATGGCAGTCCAGGCAAAAGAGTACAAGTCATATGAAGAGATGCCTCACCCAGAAGGTATCAGGGTAGGCATGGAAGAAGCTCAGATGAAGCATTTCTTCCCCCTTGGTGAGCTGACTCAGACACCTGACATTTGCCACTGGGCAAGAAAACATCCCCCTTCCCAGAGTCCAGCCAAGCCATCTTGATTTCCAGGTTTGCATCAGCTCTCCATTTTGCAATATGCTACATGATACACACACACTGTCATGCCACAGCATCTAGAACAAGCCTGGTCTTTAGAATCAAACAGTCCTGGGTTTGAAACCTGATTTCACAACTAATTACCTGTGAGACCTTGAGCAAGTGCCTGTAGCTTTCTGAGACTCAGTTTCCTCATCCATAAAATCTGGTTAATGATAGGGATGGGTGAGGATCAAATGAACATATGTACAATCCCCTGCACAGAGTAGGCCCACAATACATGGAAAATAGCTGTATTATAATTGTTTGCATTCTCTCATAACAAGCCTGGGAAGAATTACATGGGGTTAATTGGTGTCTTTAGCCTTCTGCTCCATCATCCCCCCATGCCAAGGATTGCTTTTCTGACATGTACATCTTAAATTCTTTGTCTCATCCAAACCCTGTAAGAACAGCTTTGTGTATAGTGTAATAGTTACTGTGATCCATTTCACAGATGGAAAAATTGGGACTCATAGACAGGCAATGGCAAAGCTTGGGTCCTGAAACTTTGGGGGTTACAGAAACCATTTTCCTACAATGTGAGTTCTCCAATAAGGGTGCATCAGGAATACAAAAGAATTATAAACAAACAGCCAGAAAATCAAAGCCAAACAGTGAGCCAGCCACACGGTTCATCCTCTTTCTGGAATTGTTCTTCTTTCCTTGCCTAAGTAGAAGATGCCTGTGCTTGTTCTTTGAGAGCTATTAAGGACTTAGGGGAACTCTCAGTTGGTTTTTGTCTCTGCGGTCAGTCTTTGGAGTTTGATGAGCTGGGGGTTGGACTGACCCAGTCTGTCTGCCAATTAATGGAGAAAGCATCTTTAGTATTCTGAAATACAGCAGAGCCCAGCAGTCAAGCTCAGGTTCAGCAGTCAGATCACTTGGATTCAAACCTTACCTCTTCCTAGAGATTGACTAAAATAACGTATGTACGTGCCTGGTACAAACTGAGTGCTCATTAGCTGTAATGATTATGCACTAATTACCTACAAGGAAAATTGTGACCTGCCTCACTTTATGACACACTTCAATTTGAACAGCTTTACTTAAGTGCTTTGTGCCAAGAGCCGTGTAAAGCATTGGGTACACGTTCAACATGCATCTGGAAATTATTTATCAACCAATCAATATACCAGCAGCAACTGTACAAGGAGGCGGGAGAATGCAGGATATGAGGCAGCAGGTGGGCATGGTATTAAGAGGTTCTGGCTCAGGCTTGGGTTTGAAGTCAGACTGCAACCCTTTCTTGGCTTTGATGCCCAGCACATTGCTTAGCCCTCTGTGCCTCAATTTCCCCAATCCATTAAATGGGGATGATGACTGCCTCTATCTCATGGGGTTGTTGTGAGGAGTCTCTCTGAACAAATCTAAATAAAGCACTCATTACGAGGCTTGGAACAAAATCGACATTCAGTAAGTGCTGTTTTCATTGTTAAGTCACAGTCCCTGTCATGCATTAGTAAATCGTGTCTCTTGGGTTTGCTTACATTCTCCCAGTTCACCATCCTTAAATAAGCCCCGTTCTCAGCCCACCCCCTACCTACACAGCCACCAGTGGGCCGCTTCTAAGGAACAACAGTAACCAGAAGATCATGCAAATATGCAAATCCAGTAAGTACTGTTTACCCAGGCTGTGCCTTGCTGTCTGTATTCAGCAGCCGGACCCTGCTGCCTTCGGAGAAGATTCCTTTGGCACATCACAACCTCTAGTGGACAACAGCGAACAGAGCGGTTTACAGTCCTTTGTTCCAGGTCTATCTACTATGCCCATGAAATCAGGGGAAAAGCAAGAACAGTAGGTCCGATTATCTTGTGTATGTGTGTGTGTGTAACTGTGCACCTGCCACTCTCCTCTCTGATTCCTTATCTCTAATTTCACACACGTATGATGCACTCGGAGAGTAGAGCCTTTTTTAGGATCTTCACTGTCTCACTGTAGAAACTTCTCTGCTGGCTGCTATGATACCTATCACATCTCTTCAGGGTCGGCTCAGATGCCACCACCTCTGGGAAGCCTTCATGGTCCACCCTGGAGAGAATTAAACATGCTCTCCCATGGGCTCTTAACAGCACTCTGATATCCTCTGCTGAAGCTCCTATCACACAGCATGGGTTTGCTTGCATATCTCTCTTACTGAGCTGCCATAATTATACCAGGGACCTCATGGCATCACTCTGTATCTCTAGCACCTAACAGGGGACCCGCTACATGCATACAAAGTGTTCAGTAAGTGTTAAATGAAATGAATGAATGAAGACGACTTCTTTTGTATTCTTTCCAACAACTAACCTGCCTTCCTACACCTCCAGTAGGATGAACTCTGCTTTTCCGATGATAATATCAAAAAAGCAGATGAAATGGAGTCTGCAACAGGCAAGGTAAAACCTCACATGCTGAAGGCAGCATTTAGGCAACTGGGCTACTCACTACCCCCGCCTCCACCTCTTCCACTCTGGCCTGACTTATCCAGATATTTATGCCAACATCTGCTTTAAGCCAACTTCAGAGATTTGCTTTCTTCATTTCTGCTGAGACAAAAGGGGCAGTTTGCTCTTTGGAAAGCACCTACTATGTGCTCACGTGCATTATGCTTTCTATGCATTATTTCACTCAATCATTGCAATTATCCTTCCAGGCTGCTACCATCAACCCTCCCTCTATTCCACAAATGGTGAAATGGGGGCTCAGAAAAGATAGTCTTCCTGAAAATCACACACCAACAGTTGCACTGGACCCTGGATTTCGGTTGCCCTGATTCCAAAGCCATAACACTCCTTTCCCTGTACCTTATAAATCTAATTCCAGTGCCTGGCTCAATCAGACTGCCCAAAAGAGCTTGCTGTGGCCTCTCCAGGGTTTTGTAATTTGGCTCTAAGAATGAACTCACAAACTGGCTTAAAAAGGGCAGTCGGGCTTTGTATTCAAACAGCACCTTTCCTGGAGCATTCTCCTGTCCTCTTTTCACCATTTCCTTCCTCCTTTTCACTGCAGGAGTCAAGTGCATTCAATGATTTCTCTCTGAGAAATATGAATCAAGTGTAGCAAACAGAAAGAGCAATGGTAGAAGCGATGTTGAGGCCACTTCCAGGTTGACCAGATACTCCATTCTGCTGACCTTTCACATCTGCACACACCTGGGGCTTCTGCAGGTCAGGATTCACCTCCCTTCTGCCCTGCATCTCCAGCTACAGCCTGGAGCGCCCCTAGTGGAAGCCTGCACATGCATGTTGGAGAAACTGTCAGTGGACCAAGGTGAGGACCAATAAATCGAGTCCTTTTGAATAACTTATCAAGAAACGGACTTTTGCAATGCAAGGGGAATAAAGGAATGAAACATTCATTATGTTCCTAATGCCCAACCGAGACACGAGAACACAAGAAGAATCCCTTAAGCTCAGATAAGGTGGCCCCTAGCAGGGGCGACCAAAACCCCATGGAAAAGAATGCCAATCCACGATGAAAACACTCTGTAAATGACTCTAACAACAATGCACGTTAGAGACTGGGGGAAGCAGCAAAATTCAAGTCTTATTGAGCAATATTGAATTTGCTCTATTAATTCAAGAGAAAAAGAAAAGAAATTACACTCAGGCTCTGCAGTTCTAGCACGTAGTTGCAATTATTCCCCATGTGCATATCTCAGACAATAAAGAGCCTCTTCAAAAACAAGTTATACTTTATACTTATTCATGCCTTAAAGCAAAATGGCCCAGAGAGTCACGTGACCTGCATGAGAATGTAGCAACAAGTCCCTTTTAAGTGTTACCAATCCCCTCACTCCACCCCCACAGCAAACAGAAGGACTAGTTTGCAACAGTGAATAGGCAGAAGGGTTCTCCAATTGCTTTTAGTAGAAGTTGGGCTCCGTGTTAAAAATAGAATTTACTGAGGAAGGTCAATGGTTTCCCAATGTACCATCAGAACTGGCAATGCTTATTGGCCACTCTTGCTCGCTCCACAATGATTCAGTCTGGGAGGCAGAAGCATATCGTTATTGATGAGCCATCTCAAAGAATACATCAGTTGACTTTAATTTGGCAGTGACCTGAAGTTAATTAAAAATATTTGCTGGCCAGCCATAGTCCTGAGCAGTTGGGAGGATAATACGAAATGTCTTAAAAATTAGCACACACACATGAACACACATTCATGGTGTGCTTGAAGCCAGCAAAGGAAGCTGGGACATGATACCCTTGTCTTAAATGACAATTCAATATGTGCCATTAAGGCATTTTCCCCGGGGAGGGGGGGTGGGGGGCAGTGGACTGGAGAGTGTGGTCGCAGAGGTGGAATCATTTTAGAAAAGCCAGTAAGCCAATGGGGTAGCTTTGGGTCCTTTTTTTCCTGAGTGTTAGTCATGACAGATTCCAAAGGAGGTGGGGGTGGAAGGTCTGGACTCTGTTCAGGGCCACCGAGCCATTGTTGGAAAGAGGCAGCTAATTAAGAAAAGGGCACGCTATGGTGGAAACGATTTATTTAAACCAAACCTCTTCCTCCTTCTTCCTTAGAGAAATTGTCCAGACCTGGTGTAAACTGTGAATATTATTGCCTCATAAAAGAAGGGTTCTTTAGTGATATACTTTGTTAAACAAAAGGATGAATTATTTCCTTCGCTCTGCACTCGGGACTTCACATTTAAAGGAAAGGAGGGGAGCCTCGATAAAATGCCTGATTTATGCGGAGGAGGGCACTCCAGGCCCTTGGGAAGAGTTGAAGGGAAAGGGACCCAGGGAGAAAGACCAAGGAGCTGAGAGCTGTCCGTGGCCTCTGGTGCTGAAAGCAGGTGTGCGCGCGAACTCCTCGCGGAGAAGGGGCCCTACCCTGGTTTAAGACGGTCCCAAGGAGAGTTGCAGGGACTCCAGAGGCGGGCGCCCTCCGGCTGTCTGCAGCCTGGGCAGACCCTGCAACTGTCAGCTTTTCCCCACGTGAGGAGCGCGTTTCTGGGAAGCCGCTTTCCGCCTTACGCGAAGGCGGAGTAGGGTGCTCTAACAACATCCCACCGGACTGCTGGGGCTCCTAATGGCCTGGCCAATCCCCGAAGCCCTGGGGGTTAGCTTTGGGTGAGCTCGGCATTACGCTGCTCTCTCCTGCCCCGTCACACATCACAACTTTTCCTGGGGGACCTCCGCGGGGTGGAGAGGAGACGCAGCCATTCTCCGCTAAACTTGGACCACCCCTAACACCCAGCCAGCACGTGGTGGGTGAAACCGCAATTCCTCGTCCCTACCCCGCACCCCCAATCCCGAGCTGTGCTCCGAGATGCTAGGCTATCAGGGAAGGGGGGGGGGTCCCTTCAGGTTCCTGACTGCCACCTGACATCTTCCCCTCCCCCGCCAGTTCTGAGAGCCCCCTGTCCCCTCCACCAGCCTCAGGGTGAAAGCCACACCCAAGTCCTGCGTCTTGGTGCTTGGGATCAGCCCAGTGACCTGGCCTCTCAGGAGAGCCTGAAGCGGAGGAGGCAAGGGGTTCTAGGGTGGGAGGGAGGGAGGGGGTAGTACGATGCCCCCCTCCCCCAGACCAGCTGTTTGGGTCCAGTCCTCAGTCGTAGGGCGGGTCAGCTCCCCCCTTCCTGCCCTCTCCCTGAAAGGGAGAGAATTATCTGGCACCCAGCCCTGGGGGGCGGTTGCACGGAACTCCGAGAAGCTGGGGTTGGTGGAGACCCTCCCCCCCCTCCCGCCACCTCCCCCAGGCGAGCCTTTGAGGCTGCAATAGGGAGTCAGCCCCACAGCGCAGGAGGGCTGAAGGGGAGCCCGCAGCCGAACCAGGGAAGCGCCGGCTCCGCCAGACACATCTCCGCCTCCACGCTCCCGGCAGCGCGGGCCGAGGGGACACGGTTCCGAGCCCCCGAATGGAGGCAGTCGCCCCGGCTCTCCGTCCCGGAGCGGGTCGGGGTGGGGGGGTGGTTGCGCGAGCCGCCCGGGTCAGCCGCGACCCCCAGCCGCCCCGTGCGCGCTGCAACTTTGCCCCCCCCTCAGCCCGCGCCCCCCACCCCACCCCGGGGCCGCTTACCTCCCGCTCGGGCCGCGGCGGGGCTCCCCAGGAGCAGAGCGAGCAGCAGCGCGGTCCCGCCGAGTCCCGCGCCGGGCGGCCGGGCCGCGAGCATCGTGGCTGCGGGGAGCGCCGAGCGCCGGGCTGCGGGGCGGGCGGACGGCGCGGGAGCCCGGGAAGGAGGGAGGGTGCGGGCGAAGACGGGAAGCCGCGGGAGAAGGGGCGGCGGCGGGCCGGGGGCAGGCGCCGGAGCCCTTGGGGGCGGACGTGCGCTGAGCCCCGCGGTGGCTCTGGCCGAGCTGCGCCGGGCGCGGGCGGGCGGGCGAGTGAGGAGGAGCCGGGGAGCGAGCGAGGCGCGCGCGGGGGGGAGCGAGGGGGCTGGGGCCGAGGCTGTGCCGAGAGAGTGCGGCGAGGGAGGGAGGGAGGGAGGGAGGGAGGCGGGGAGGGGCGGGCGGCGAGGGAGAGGGGTCGCCGCGCCCAGGGCGCCAGCCGCCTCCTCGGGCCACCCGCCCGCCGGTCCCGCAAAGTTTAACGCGGCTTCCCCTGGCGTCCTGCGGCCCGAGCGGCTTCGTCCCCGCCGATGCGCTCACGGCCACCCCGCGCCGGCCGAGAAGAGGCCGGGGAGCGCCCGGACCGGGAGTCTCCAGGCGGTGAAATGGAGGCCTCAAACCCAGCGCCCGCGTTCAGCCTGCGAGGGGGCAGCCCCGCTTTCCCACGCCAGCCCGAAGAGCCATCCGTCCCAAGTCCAGTAGGAGCCGCCTGATTGCAGCCCTCCCAGACCCCAGCCCTCGGTTGTTGCCAAAGTGAATCTCCATAACCCAGAAAGTCTCAAACTCAAAGGATCTGATGAGAGCTGTGACTCTCCCCAGACAATCCACACGGCGACAAAATCGTGCAGCCAACACCAGGAGCTTCTGGACCCCTTGAAGTTAAGATTTATACATGTTTTAACCCGAGCTCCTCTCCGACATACCCAGTGTAGACAGCCCCCCCCCATCCCTACCCCCACCCACAGCTATGGCTTCAACTGGGCTTAACCCCTTCCTCTGTTATTCCCAGTCCCCCACCTGAGCTGGAGACCCACCCTCGTCTGCTATGCTCTTGCCCAGGCCTGATCCTCAGCTCTACCAAATCATCTTTTCTCCCCAAACAGATGATGGAGGGAAATAGATGGGGGAGCCAGGCAGATGCTAGGGAACAGGCACTGGCCAAAGGGGAAGGTAAGGGGGTGGGCTTGAACACATCTCCAGGAACTGACAACTATGGCCCAGAGAGGTTTTGCAGCCCTAGCCAGCTTCCCAGGCCTCTCACTCCCATTTAGAAGCACCCCCAGCCCCTACACCCTCACACACACTCCACCTTGCCAGAATATCTGCACATCGCAGCCTGAGCAGGCAGAGGGAGCAGATGGAGAGAAGGTTGCAGGCAGCAACGGGGAGGAATATGGGAATATGTCTCAGCAGAGTGGTGGAGCTGGGAGTCCTGGGGAAAAAGGGGTGGAGGAGTTGCGTACTAGCTGGGGGAGGAGAGCAGAGGGAGAATCCTGGCTCCCGGGGGCCTGAAGAGTCCCCACACTCAGAACGTCCCCATTCACTCTTTCATTCATTCAGTGCTCTTTCTCAGGGCACCGACTATGAGCTCAGGCCTGTGCCAGGCTCTGGGGAACAGAGAGCAGCAATATAGCCCAATCCTTGGCTGTAAGGAGTTTTCCTTCCTTGGCAAGAAAGCCAAGTGGTCTTTACAAATAGGGGGCCTGCGCAGTGGGTTCAGAAGGACTGACTTCTCGTACACAGCATGCTTGGGGTCTGCACAGAGCTAGCCTGCAATAGGCACTCAATGATGTTTGTTGAATGCAACATGAATAAGCAGAGGATTTGGGGGTGGGGGTGGGGGAGGGAAGGGAGAAAGTGAATTGAGAGAAAAACAAAGAGATCGGCCAGCTCCGTACTTGAAGGCAATGCAACGAACAGTTCCTACGAGCATCTACTGTTTGCCAAGGGCTAAACTGCATAGTGCATGTTTTCTCACTTCATTTCCTTCCGGACCCTGATGGGGAGGTGTAGTTATCTCCAGCTGAGGCCTGGGGGGACCACAGTCTACCCGAGATCATAGTGGTGGGATGCAGATTCAAAGACTGCTATCTGACCTTAGAGCCCAGGCCATTTCCCAGGAATTTACTCCTTTGGGTTAAGGTATTGAGCCCCCAGAAGGTCCATGCCTGTAGGCAAGCATCTTATGTGGAGGGAATAGTACTGCAAACCATTAACCCTTTGCGCGCACAGGCAGGTACTGACCCATTCGATTCTTGCCAGCTAAAACATGGCACAAAGAAAGGGCACTGAGAAAATTGGACACAGACCTGGTAAATTTTGAAATTGTGATGTTAGGAAAGTAGGCAAATTATCTAAGAGCAATATTAAGACTTTTGTCTTCCAAGAAGGAATATCATGGTAGGAATAAAATTCTGCAAGAGACTAGAGCAGTTGGCAGATGTAAACCTTTCCCCATAACAATTCTGATACCCATTATACAGATGAGAAAACTGAGGGTTGGGGAAGAAAAGTGACTTGCTCAGTAACATACATTTGATCTACCTTTTGCCCATGCATATGTTCTCTTTGTTACTAAAGGATACCTCCGGCCTAGGTTCTCTAAAATGAGAAAACATGTACTGCTGCCTCGGGAGAGCATCCCAGCTTTTCTGTGAAGCAGATGATGAGTTCATCTCTGTCCACCTTATATGCTGATTATATTTTAATCAGCTCTTTTGCCATTAAAATTAGTCCAGTGGAGTCAAAAGGTTGTGTTCTGGCCTCATCTCTTCTTTGCTGGATAACAAAAGTAAGTTACTTAATCTCTTGGAGTCTTGCTCTCTTCTGAGGAGGGTTAGAGATTAAAAATAATACTTATCGATCGCATAAGGTGATTGACACAAGTGGATAATAATGTCCCTGTGACACGAGGGGATAACAGTAGCTCTGATCTCAGACGGCTTTTGAGAGGGCGTGGACATTTAGCCCAGTTCTTGGCACGTAGTTGGAGCGGTCATTGTCACCATTTTCATAGCTACCCAGACTGTAAGGAAAATACTCAATTTCATTCTCAAATGTTTTGGCTTGAGAGAGAGAGGGAGAAGGAAAGCCGAAGAGAAACACTGGGATAGGAGCCCTGAGTTCTGAGCTCTCCTTTGCCCACTTGATGTTTGATCTTAGGTGAATCTCCACCTCTCTGGGCCTGTTTCCTTATCCAGCCATTCATCAATCCACCCATCCATCCACCCAATTATCCATCCGCAACCCATTTATCTATCTGCCCATCCAACTATCATCCACTCGTTTCTACATTTATCCATCCACCCACCCGTCCATCAATTAATCCATTTATCTGCCCATCCATCCATCTCCCCACTCATCCATCTGTTCATCCATCTATCTACAAATATTGTTTGAATGTGTACTATTTACTGAATGACTACTAGGTGCCAGGTTCTGTGCTCGGTGTCGGGAATGCTGTAGATTCCATCTCTTGCTCCCTCTAAGACTGACGGTCTGGTGAAGTTTGGCCACGTGAAGACCCAAATCCTTTCAAGGCGTAATGTTCTACGTGGGAGAGGCAGTATAGCAGTGTGATTAAAACCGTGGGCTATGAAACCTGGTAAACCTGAATATGTGTTGTTTCTCTCCTACTAACAGTTGTGTGGTCTTCAACAGCTGACTTTACCCCTTCGAGGTTTCAGTAAAAGGTTGCCACTACGATTAAATGGGAGAAAATTATTATAAAGCACTTAGGATAGTGCATGCAACATAATAATACGTCCATTCATCCATCCATCCATCCTTTCCACAAATATTTTGTTGAACACCTACTATGGCGCCCAAAACAGGCACCGTTCTGGGCACTGGGGATACAAATAGAGAACAAGACTGACAAAGTCTCTACTCTCTGGTGTTTACCTTCTTTCTAGAAGAGAGAGACAGAATTTAATAAATAAGAACTTCAGAGAGGTATAAGTACTCTACAGAAGATAAAACGAGATGTTTTGAGCAAAGGAGGCAAGTTCTTTTTGAATGCTCAGGGACTGCTCCTTAACGTAGGAGACATTTAAACTGAGAACTGAATGGGAAGATGGAGGCAACCAGGCTGGGATCTGGCGAAGAGCATGTTCTATGTAGAGGACACAGCAAGCACGAGGTCCTGAGGCCAAATCAGGGTTGTTTCAAGAGATGGTAGCTATTGTTATTATGCATTTGTGATGCCATTTCTCTGTCTAGGAAGATTCTGATTCAGGGGGGCTACAGTGTTGCTTGATTTGGAGTTCATCAGGCCGCCTATACTCAGACCTTATTCTCTCCATCAGTACACCACATTGGAAGTTTCCATTCTTACGCACCCACGCCCTGCCCAGACCCAGCCTCGCATTCTCCCCCAGGAACATCTGGTATTGGGAAGGTCTTAGTCACTGGAGAAAAAACAGAAAAAATCTTTTGTCTTGGAAGGAAAATGAAATACAAAAGGAGATATCTTAAAAGAGGGAGAGGGTGAAAAGAAGAAAAAAAGAAAAAAGAAGTCCCAGCAATATTGCAGCACAAGAGCCAAACCCACTCTGGGTCTTTGGAAATGAAGGCAGAGCATCCGATCGGTGTCCCCATTATCTGTTTTCAATCTATTCTTCATAATTTGCAGATAAGCCTGTGCAATCTTGGACAGATACTAGCAAGGGAATATCAACTGTGATGCAGACATCCTCATCCAGTGCATCCGTATTACCTGGAAAGAAGCAACTCTGCCCCTTTGGTTTCTTCGGAAACGCTCCCTGTGTGCGGCAGCTGCCCCGGTTCTCGAGCAATGCCCGTGCAAGGCAGAGATTCGACAGGGAGACAGACAATGCCTTTATTTCCAAACCGAAAGTTTACAGAATACAAAGTAAGCCTGCGAGATGGATTTGCATTCTCCGGAGGCTTGCCTGGCCAGGCAAGAAGGAAAACCAGTGTACCGTCAAGTATTGGAGGGAGCCAGAGAGAGGGGAACAAACAAATTGGATGAGAACCACAGCCAAGTTCCCACAAACCCAGCTGGGAGACCTTCCTAAGGGGTTATGTTCCTCGGTCTTAAAGGTGACACACACAAAAATCAATTAAAGACACTGGTACATATTAATGTACAACTGTGACATGGGCAATTTTTAGACATCCCCCCCCCCCAAGAACAGCCTGGGCCCCCTATGGGCTATTCTAAGGCTTTCATGTTTGGGGACCCCATGAACACCTGTGTTTTGGGGAATCAGCAGTTTGTTGGGAGCCAGACATGCCTCAGTTTGCATCCCAGCTCCCTCTTGATGTGTATCCTTTAAACTTAAGTTCCCTGTCTGTACATTGTAAGGAATACCAGTAAGTGCTTCACGGTTTATTGTGAGGACAAAAGAGGGGAGGTATATGCAATATTGTCCACTCCTTATTAGGTACTCAATAAACAGGAGCAATTATAATGTGTTATACATATGCTAAGTGAAAAATGCAGCACGAACACTATGGAATCTCTTCTCTAAAAGGATTTATAAAGTGTACTTAGGAATGGCTAGACCCTGCAGGAAGTCCACCTGGGGTTAAGGCGACGGAATATGTAAAACTGCCAGGTCCACTGGGGAGTCAGCCCATCTCACCATTTCCACGAGGCTCGCCTCCCTTAAGATTAACCGAGGCAGCCCTGTTCTGTTCAATTCCAGGAACGTGCATTAGCTGGTCGCTTTCCTCTCAAACCTCGTCGCTCTCTTTGATTTGGAATACTGAAAAGGCCAAGCTGGGTCACGTGCCTGATGATCAATTGCTCGTCCCTCCTCCAAGCTCCCCAGCCAATGCCCAGCCCTGTCCATAGGAGGGTGGGGGAGAAGGGGGACAAAGGACTAACATTGGGGGACCCTCAGAGCTTCCCTGGCTCCTCTAACTCTTAGAGAGTAAAGCCATCTGTTGATGCAGGTCTTTATGCATTTTCATGACCCCAGTCTGTTCTTTAGGAGGCATCACCCCATATCAGCAGGAACTGAAGCCAAGGAATTTCACCTATTGATCATAGAACGGTGATAAATTCAAGAGCACAGGGGCAGTGTGTGAAGTGGGAAAGCCCAGAGGCTCCCCCACTAACTCCTGTGTGATTTTAGAAAAGTCCCTTACCCTCTCTGATCCGTAATTCCTCCATTATGGAGAAAGGCAAATAATTAGGGGAAAATGAGCTCTTAAAGCCCTCTCACTTTTTTTTTGCATGGGCAGGCACCGGAAATGGAGCTGGGTCTCCAGCGTGGCAGGGGAGAACTCTGCCACTGAGCCACTGCTGCCCGCCCTCTCACTTTCTTTTAAGAGAACATGTTAAGTCTTTTATTGAAACTTGTGTACGCTACTTAGAACAGTTACTTCTAAATTTACAACGAGAAGGTCTATATGCTGTAGACCTCCATAATCACATCTCCTTATAACCGCATCAAACAGTCAAAACTGCATAAACATTCCCTTGAAGTCTCAGAGCCCTTACTTGGCTCGAGTCCACCCCATCATCACCCTCCCACTTCTGAAATTTGATGATTCTACGGTGTCAGCGTCCATATCTCAGGGATGATGGTTTTACTAACAGGGATCCCAGCGAGAATGAACTTTATCATTTTTAAGCAGCTGCTCAAAGTTTACCCTTTTCTGTCTCATTTGGTCCACACAACCTCGGTGTGAGGCTGGTACTATTATAACCCAAACTCCCACCCACGTCTGCGGCGCACTCCCGGACCTAACCTCATGCACCTCTTCATAGAGCTCCAGCTGCAAACATTCCAAACTCAGATCTGCCTCAGGGTCCCCGCCCTTGCTGTTCCCTCTACCTGGAAGGCCCTTCCTTCTGGCATACACACAGCTGGCCCTTTCTCATCCTTCTGTGGTCAGCTAGCAGGGTAGCTCTTCAGAGAAGACTTCCTGACCACACAGCTGAAGTAGTACTCTTCTCTCCAAACCCCACCAAACCTATATCTCAGTTTTAAATCCTTCTTAGCACCTGTCATCCTCTAAAATTATCTTTCTTATTTCTTTCTGCATCCACAGGTGCGTTATCTGCGTTCTCCCATTAGGTTCGCAGCTCCATGAGTTGCAGGGACCCTTTTCAGCACAAAGCACACCGATTTTTCAATGAGGTCTTATTAAATGTGGAATGAATGAATGAGGCCCCACTTGGCAGATGAGTAAACAGAGGCTCACAGGGGTGATGACATTTGCCAAGTCACTGATCAGCAAGGGTGGCAGAACTGGGGCTCAGACGAGGGCTGTCTGACCTCATGCTACCAGCCACTCGGCCACACTGCCTTTTGGATTCTGGAGCAGGTGATGGCTCCCGGCAGCCGGTTAGCTTCTAAACCAGCGGGAGCTCCCAGCCGGAGACATGATGTAAGTGCAAATGTCTGAACGTCTGCGAGCATTTCAAATCGTTTCAAAGAAAGGCGAAGCTAGCGGCACCATTGGAGACTGCAGTTCCCCAGCCCATCACTGCCATCCCCACCTATTAAAATAATGGTATGAAAAATAAACAGCTTTTATGTACAATTTTATACAGTGCGTGCATTGTTTGTTTCTCTTACGGTTACCATGGCAGTGATGTTCTCCCGATAACTTCAGGTTTCTGGGAATGGAATACAATTGCGTGGGGGAAAATTGCCAAACAAAGGCTTTTCTTTCTCCAGACGGCCCCCCTCCCTCCCCCGCCCCCAGCACTCAATAGCAGCTCTGCCCTCAAATCTTCTATGCAGGATAAAGGCAGCCCCTTAACCTGGAACCCGCCCCCTTCCCCTTTGGCTCCCCACTGCCCGTAATGATGGAGGCCAAGAGGCTTAGCTGGGCTGTAAGGTCTCCACCATCTGCCTTTCTCACCATCTTTCCCTTTGTCCTACTGCTTGTAATCCGTGCACCCCCTCCAGTCTGCCCCTCTCTCCCCGTGATGCTTCACATAGCCACGTATTTACTCATAATGTTCTGTTCAACCCGCCCTCTCCCTGCCATCCCCTGGGCCACACTCCCTCCTTCGTTGCCAGGCCAATGCCATTCATTTTGCAAGCTTTTGTGGGACACCACAAGCCCCTCCCTGCCCACCCTGCTCCCGTGGCCCCCTGCAGCCCAGCAGCCACCTCTTGGTTGGTCCCAACCCTGAGTTACTGGAGGGAGGGTGCCTCACTCAGTGCCAGGAACACAGAAGATGCTCAAAAAATGCTCGACGCGCCAAATTTAAAACTGAACAAAACTGGTCAGTCTGAGAGGCTGCCTAAGGACATAAGGCCTGAGCATTACCTGGAGCTTTGGGAATAAACATGGGATATTTAAATCAAAGCCTTCAGCCAAGCAGTGGTTCTCAATCTTGACAGCATCTTGGAACCATCCTGGGAGGTTTTAGAGATTCCAATGCCTAGGCGGCACCCCGAGGCAATTACGTGGACTTCTCGGGGGGCCAAGCCTCAGTATTTTTTAAAGCTAGCCAAGTGATTCCAACATGCAGCCAGGGCCGAGACCCACTTGGGTGAAAGCCACTGGGCTGGACAATTTGGAGCCCTAATTATCCGTCTGTCTGAATGTATGGGGACCAGGGTCTCCTTGGGGTGGGGGTGGGGGGCTGAGTCCATCTCAGAAGCCAAGGGTCTGCTCAGTCATCTTTCTAGAGCCAGGGATGTGCCAGGCTCTCCACACTTGATTAGAGCGGTGAGAGCAGCATCTAACATTGACTGAGGGCTCGCTATGGTCTCAGCACACGGCTGGATGCTTTCCGTGCTTTGCATTACATTCCTGACTTTAACTTAGGAGGTTGACATTATTCTTAGTCTCATTCACAGATAAGAAACTGAGGTCCAGAGAGTAGCAGGATTGTGGGGCAGTGACAGAGACAACATTTAAACCCAGGTCCATCTGTCCAGGGCCTACGCCCTGCCCTTGACCCTTTCTCAATGTAGACTGGGCAGGGAGAGCAGGCACGGAGGAGCTGGAGATGGTACAGGTATACGGACCTCCTGGGACTAAAGCTCACTGCATGCAGAGGGCCTGGGGTTCCATCAGCCTCTCTCTAGCCCTGGTGGCGCATTTCCCTCTTTTCACACCCTCCATTTTCTGCTCTGCTCTCTCCCTGGGCTCTTTGGAGCAGTGGGTGGGTTGCTGCCCCAGGCTCTTAATAGAGCTGCCTGGGGGATGGGGGTGGTCTGGTGACTGAAAATTGCTCTCTGAAGGGGCAGCCTCTGCAGCCTCCAAGGCAAGATGGAAAGGCTTTGCCCAGGGTCTCAGGGATGTTGCAGCCCCCTGGGCGTGGTTCAGGATTGGAGGGTGAGTGCTGGGCTTTCCACGCACTCCAGGGCGAACAGGAATGTATGGGGACCAGGGTCTTGTTCTCCAGTTGATGTTTACTGTGTACTTATCAAGTGTCAGGTCCTGTCCTCACGGCAACCCAACAAACCAAGCCACCTACAAAATGGAATTTAGAAACAAGAACAAGAGAACGCACGTCTCTATTAACCAGGTTTTGCTCAACCCATAGGGATGCTTTCCCTGACTAGTGGATTTAAAATTGCAGCCTCCCCTGCACTCACTCCTGAAACCATGTACTCCCCATGCTCCTCTCCTGCTTTATTTCTCCCCAGAGGAGAGAACTCTCAGCATCAGAATACTCTACATTTGTACTTGTGTTCTCTCTGTCTGTCTTCCCCAGCCAGAATGTCAGTTCCATGTGGAGGGAGTTTTTGCCTGTTTTGTAGTGGGCACTCACGGTATCTTTATGGAGTGACTAATGAATCCACATTTTACTCACCCCCTGAGTTAGTCCTTCAATCTTAAACTTCATTCCAAACTAGAGTAATAGGTCAAAAGAACCCAGCATGGCACCTCCCAAACAAATAGCAGCTTTGCCAACATTGGATGAAATTCATTACGAAGTGGAAAGGAGCTGATGCTGACTGAATTTCAGCCAGAAAAATGGTAGGAGGGCTTTGTTAGATGTCTAGGTGTATTGCACAGACCAATGGGGAGTAGGAAAAGCAGGCCTGGGACAGCACCAGAGCAGTTCTAGGGGTCTAAGTACCCTCCTCAGTCCTTGGAAGGGGCTTCCGTTCCTAGGAGCCACTACTCAGATCAGGCCATGGGGTTGGTTTGAAGCTATAACGTACCCCAGAAAAAAACATGTTCTTTTAATCCTAATCCAGTTTTGTGTGGGGCAGACCTATTGCAGCATGGGGTCTTTTGATTCCCACATGGAGATGTGACCCCACCCATTCAAGGTGGGTCTTACTTTACTGGTGTCCTTAAAGGACCTCATGGAGAGAGAAAGAACCCAGAACCGGTGCAGAAAGCAGACACCTAGACACAGATGTCAGGAGATGCAGAAGGAGCTGAGAGAGCCGTTTGAACCCAAAAGCCAGGAGAGAAGGACAGCAGATGTTGCCATGTGGCTTCCCATGTTTCTCTGTCACATGGGAATCACCCTCTCTTGAGAGAAGGTATCCTCTTGTGAGTGCCTTAATTTAGACATGGTCACGGCATTAGAATTGTAACCTGTAACTTAATAAAGCCCCTTTATAAAAGCCAATCCTATTCTGACATACTAACATTCCCACAGCTTTTGCAAACCAAAATAGTCGCTAACCTACCTCTTGGGCAGGAGAAGTTGAGTGACTTGATTGACAAGTTTCACTGGTCCTGCATCCAATGAGTGGTTTTCAAAGCAAAAGTAAAGTGCCAATATCAAAATAAAGGTGGTGTGGATTCTGGTCTGGGTAAAATAATAGATGTCCATGGTATTGCACATATCAGCCCCACTGGGCACCCCAGTATGTACAGGGGACCAGGTAGCTTTGAATGAGCTGATAGGTTTTTCGACTGGGAGGGAGGAGAAGAGACCAAAACTCAATTAAAGGAGCTTTATTGTGAGGCCATGCACAGGCAGGCTGATGCCTAAGATGGTAACAGCCCTGAGCAGGGGAATGGGTATAGCTTATGTAGGATAGCTGATCGGGGTAGGGAGATGGTGGGTTTTCACTGTTTAGCTTGGGAACGAGAAATTGGCAGGCCAAGCGGGAAGTTATCACAAGCTTATAGCTGCCGGGGCTGTAACTGCCAGAGGGCAGAGGTTAGATAAGGGGAGCTACTGCAGGAATGCAGCTGCTGGAGGGTAGATGCAAGGACAATCATCGACCTGCCACGTGAGGGGGGGCGGTGCAGGTTTGGTTTTGCAAGGGGGTTCCTGGAAGTTATGGGTGCGGTGAGTTTCTTGGAATGTTTGCTAAGGGTCAGTTACTTCTTTGTAGGATTTAGCCTAACTCGAGTCACATAAGGTCACTGATATTTGGGATTCTCCATGTTCCTTCCTCCCAGGCATCTGAGCTGAGCATCCAGTGGCAGGTTGCATTGAAGGGCATGTGTATCGTGGCAAATCTCTGGACTCAGAAGACCCAGTTTCCCTCCAGCTCACCCAAAATAAGGAATATGGTCCATCAGTCAAGGAATGGCCAATAGCCCAACACCATTAGTTCATTCAGACCAAGAGGCATAAACACAAAGATGGAACTGATTACAGAGACCAATCACTCTATTAGTCAGTATAGGGTAGGGTCTGCTATCATGACAAATAAACTTCACAACTTCAGCGCCTTAATATCACAGAAGTTTACTTGTCACTCACAAACATCCCGTGGGTGTCCAGCTGTCTTCTCTGCAGTAACTTGATGACATAGGTCACCTCCGTCTTATACGTGGCTTCCTGGCTACTGCTCTTCACCTCATACTAAATGGAAGCAACACATTTCTGCTCACACTCTATTCATCAGAGGTGGTCACATGGCCCCATTCTAATCACAAAAGCGGCTAGGAAATGCAGGGGAGCCCATGGAATATTTGATAGGCTCTACAGTCTCTTCCACACATACAGATAACAGAAGTACTCCCCAGCAATGAAGAGCATGGCTGTGGATGAGCCAATAGTGTGCTCTGAGCGAATGGTGATTAGAAATCCAGAGATTGTGGATTTGATATTCGACACATGCCTGAGATAGAACACCACCAAAGCAATCTGTCAAGGAGATAGGGATGGATATTGGAAATGGGGAGTCACAATTGATTGAATGGCTATTTTTATGCCAGACATGATCCATAACCCCTCATTGCTGCCCTGACACCCATTTTACAAATGAAATTGCACCCATTTTACAGATGAAGACACCAACACCGAGAGAAATAGAATGACTTGCCTGAGATCACACACCTTATGAATGGCAGAGATTGGAAGGCTACCTGAATCCAAAGCTGTGGTATCTCCACTACTCCATGAAGCTCACCAGAGCCACGAGAAGAATCTGATATTCACTGGATGAAGATGATAATGATGTGAATGATGATGAGGTGTGGACGATGAAGATAAGGATAAGATGATAGCAACTCCTAGCTATGTACTGCTTGGTGATGACAAATATAGGAACTCACTGAATCCTCCCAAGTGCCCTGTGAAGTAGACTGTACTATTATACCCAATTCACAGATGCAGAAACTGAGGCTCAGAGAAGCTAAACAAAAAAAAATTGCTGAACATCATACAGCTGGTGGATTACAGAGGAGATTTGAACTCAAGGCTGCCTGATTTTAAAGCCAGTCCACGACACAGAAAAGAGAACAGTTCAAGTTCTGTCTACATGCAATCACCAGGTTTTATCGATTGTTTTCTTTAAACCAACCTCTTCCCCTCATGGCATTTCTTAGATGGCTTCATAACTTGCGTCCATTTTCAAAACAATTCTTCAAAAGGAATGAGGACAGGGGCCTGCCCTCCCTAGGACCTAGACAAAAAGGATATAAATGCCCTGATTATGTTCCCCATAAAAATATACATCCCGCCTTGCTATCCTTAACAAAGGACAGATGCTAATTAGAATTTTCCCTAGCATTCACGGGCTCAGTTTTAATTACACCAGATCTATCTGAATTTACTGTAGCCCTCTGATTAACAGGGGAAGAAAATCAATAAGCATACCAAAAAATTTGGATGTGTTATACGGCTAATCCAATTTTATGTTATAATCATGTTTTAATGTGGGTCCTAATTACCATGATTAAGCTGCCTGTGACAGCACTGGCCAGGGCATGAGCTGCTCCTATTCTAAAAGGGCTTCTCAAAGGCCTGTCTCAGAGTTTGGGTGCCTTTTTCTATTTGGCTGGAATGGGGTGCTGTGGGGGTGGGAAGAGTCTTTGCGTGGGGGTGATGGTTCCTGGAAGCCTAGTTCTGCTCTCACGAGGCCTTTGGTTCTAAGATTCAAAGCTAGGTCAAGGGCACCACGCCCATACATTCACATGAGCTGCCAGCGAATATTTATTGAACACTTACACTGTGCCAGGTCCTGCTATGGGCACTGGAAACACAGGTGAGGAGTCTCCATTCTATTGGGGGAGTCAGCCACTGAACAACTAATTACACGTGCGAGAAATACGGGGGGGGGATATGAGAGTTATTATGGGGACACCTGGCAGGATGGAGAGGTCTGGAAGGGGTCCCCGAGGAAGCAAATTCTTCGCTAAGGCATTAGGAATAAGTAGGAGATAAGTAGGCACACATCTTAAGAGGGGAGAATTCCTGGCCAAGGAAATAGCGTTTCTGGAGACCTGGAGCCCAAAGAGAGCTGGTGTAGAAGGTTGTGAAAAAGGGGGGGCGAGTGTTATAGGGTGAATCTGGGGCCTGAGCAAGGACCAGCCCATGTGGGTCTTATACGTCCCTTCTCGAATGGTAAGTGGCACGTCCACCTCCAGGCTTCTGAAAATCATTTCTCCACTTCCTCCCTCCCTCCCTTTCTTACTTCCTTCCTTTTTTCCTTCCTCCCTCCTTCCTTTTTCCTCCCATCCACAGGAAAAGTATTTGTTAAACACTGACTACGCTAGCCCTTGAACTTCATTCAATGATCATTCATTCATTCACGCTTTCCAAAACCATTTGTTGGGCACCTCCAAATAATTCTGTAGGGGTTTGGAGGGGTCCACCCTGGGTTGCATCCATTTATTGAATGCTATTCATTTGGCCGACATGCCACAAAAGCGTACTGTGTTTTAAATCTGCAGAATCCCAGCCCTTTAGCTCTATGTATTAAATATATAGTCATTCATCCATTCCACAGCCATCTCAGTGTACACTCTCTCAGGAGTGGACCCCGATATTTGGATTTCAATAAAAGTAGATGAGTCAGGAGGCAATCTTAGAATTATCAGTAGGGGAGTGGAGAAGTAAGACAGGAAATAGGGAAAGAAGCCAAAAAAAAAAAGGGTATGTTATCAAACAGTTGTCCAGTGTGGGCAACACCGGGCACCTCTTGGAGAGAGTATAGTAATCTCATCTCAGAGATATCCCCGGGACAGTGAAGACGCTGGGGTATTTATATTCAAACTTCAATCTGTCTTTGGGTCTAGGGCCACTGGGGGACATGAGCTAATAGCCCAGGACTTGTGGGCTGCGGTGTGTAAAAGTGGTAAAGAAAGCCTGAGGCCAAGAGAGGCAGATGCTAGCAGCTGGGGGCCAGCTCCCTGCAATGTTAAGAGCTGAAAGGATAAGGGAGGGCACGAGAGCATCTACTATAATAGCATTTAAAATACCTACTATGTGCTAGGTATTTGAATTTCATTTACTGAAAATGCTTTCGCCCCCCCAAGCATTGAATGATTGCCTTGCACATGAGACTCTGTAGCAGACCCCGAGCCGTTCTTTTTCAGATCCTGTCCCCCCACCCCCACTGACCACTTTCCAAAGTAGCTCCCTCCCTGACTACTTGGCTGAAGTTCCCATTTCTCTTTTCTCTGATCTCTGGAAATCCCCACCTACACGCCTCATAGAAAAATCCTTTTTAACAGCTGCAGCTAGACCAGCCTTAATTGACCTTAACCCCCAAGACATGCACAATTAAAAAGAAGGTTAATCTAGAGAAAACTTTGCCTAATTATAATAGCAAAAACCACCCTCACTGAACTGTAACCCAGATGCCTTGTTTGTCGGATGCTATGTTTTGAAACTGCCGGATGCTATGTTTTGAAACCGCACCCTGTAACTGGACAATAACAGGACATTTCATGGCAGGCCCTGTTTGTATCCCCTTATCTTGTTTTGCCATCCTGAAGTCAGGATGGCCCTTGCACACAACCCCCTGAAGTCGGGTGTCTTTGCTCATAGCCCCTTGAAGTCAGGTGCCCTTGCCCGTAGCTCCTTATTGATTAAGGAGTCAGCCCAGAACTAAATGTCCCAACTTCCTAAACTGTCCTGCTTTTGAATCAAGCCAGTTCTGATCAAGGTTAGCACACCTGCCTCGAGCAGCGCCCCAAGTATGCAATCACTCTATCCATCCCCAGTAATTAGGCGATCTCTGACCTCATGTCACCAAAAACTGCCTTGCTTATTATTCTAAGCCTGCCTGCCTCTGTTTGAATGCTATAAAACCCTGAAACATCCTCCCAGCTTGGGAAGACAGATTGGAGGACTGCCCTCCTGTCTTTCCGAGGCTAGTCTTTGCTAAACATTCTTTTTCTCTTCTCAGAATCTCGGTGTCTACTGATTGCCTCTGCGCTCGCTGGGCGAGGCCTCCCTTTTTGATTCACAGCGATCCCAGCCCCATACCTCTTATTATGTCACCCACCTCAGGCCAGGCCAGTCAGTTACCACTCTGTTTTCTCTCATCAAAGCTTGCACTGAGCTCCTGCTCTGTGCTGGCCACTTAGGATTTCAGCCTTAATCTCAGGCTCTAGAAAGCAAGACAGGTCCCCAAACAGGGTTGCAAGAGGAGGCTGGATCGATTTCAGTCCCCTTTCTGCACATCTGGAGACCCCCGCTGGGGAGGCCAGCCGCTGCCCAGGTGTCTACCCAGCCTCCCGAGGCCACCGCGATGAGGACCTTATAGGAAGCCATGCAACAGGTAGGCAGGTATCCAGGTGTCACTAGAGCCCCGCCCACAGCAATGGCGTAGGTCCTGTGGACTCCGATGAGGGTGCTATTGGCTAGCTGGGGTTTACTCCTGCCTGCCTGAGGAAGAACAAAGAGGAATTTGGAGGTCCGCCACTAGACTGTGTTTCCATGGGTCCCAGGCGAGGCCCCGTTTTAAGCATGGGGGTGACGCTGTGAAGCAGGTGGTCCATGGGGCCCCCTGAGAGGAGCAATGCTTTCATCTAATGGTGCAATAGTCATCTTTTAGGGATGGGGCAACTGAGACCCAGGGATGGATCTAATTTGCATAACCCAGAGAAACAGGATCTGAGATGCCACTCAGAGGCTACAGCATGTCCATCCTGCCCTTCGTTAGAAGAAACGAGACTCAAGGAGCCCTCAGCCTCTTGTGTATTTCAGGCATACGCTCCCTTATTGACAGACACTAACGGTGTTAATGAACTAGGAAGACCTGAGTTCATCCGATAATTGCAGGTGAGGCTAAAAGAGTAAATATGAGCCTCATTAATGTAAAGCAATCTTCTCTGCTAAAGAGATCTTAGGTAAAGCTTTAAGCACAGGCATGGGCTAAACACGTCCTTTAATGTTTTATTTATTTATTCATTTTTTCCCAAAAAAATTTGAGTGCTTATACATACATATATTAAGAGAAACCACAGATATATCAAGCTCAGAAAATTTGATTTTATTGAATAAGAGGGTGTGCGTGTAGACATGGGCACATATCTATCTATTCCCATTAGGTTACTGGAGATGGGTGCTAAGGGTGAGCAAGACAAGGGATGAGAAAAAAAAAGGTATCAGAACGAAATAATACATTTGATATGTTAAATGAAGGCAGACTATAAAATCCTACATACACATCACTGCAGAGATACACAAATGAAACAATGCAACTATGCATGTCTCAAGAATAAAATAGGAAGAGAAAAAACAATTTACAGGTAAGTAAGTTCACTTTTTGTACATCATCCACCTTCTGTCTCCACACAAAAACAAGGAAAAGAAATTCAGGATAAAGGAATATAAGAATGTAATAGTAGGACATAGAAAAGAGTTCACATTCTGATACATATACCATTATCAAGGATTCTAAAACTTGCTTGGAAGTGAGGACTGCTTGGGGATTTGTTAAAATGTAGATTCCCAGCCCATCCCTTTAAGATGCTGATTTTAACAAGCTTCTCCCATACTCCTTGTGCATATTGTATGATAGAGTGAATCCGACCTTCAGACCCTTTGCTGAAACTGGGTTTATGCATTAACAGTAACAGGAATTTATTGGCTACTTATTATTGGCCAGGCCCAATGCTGAGAGCTTGATATGTTCTCAACAGCTCCAGGAGATAGTACTTTGACTATGTGCATTTTACAAA
This sequence comes from Myrmecophaga tridactyla, assembly GCA_004026745.1. Classification (NCBI taxonomy): domain Eukaryota; kingdom Metazoa; phylum Chordata; class Mammalia; order Pilosa; family Myrmecophagidae; genus Myrmecophaga; species Myrmecophaga tridactyla. The sequence goes on from PVIY010010519.1 coordinate 42,417, forward strand.
TAAGAAAACTGAGGCACAGAGAGGTTAAGGAATCTGCCCAAGATCACACAGCTTGTATGTAGCAGAGCCAGGTTTTGAACCCACAATATCATAAAATACACTACCTCTCTCGGAACAGAGTCAACAGGAGCTAGATAGCATCATGACCCAGGGAATCTGAAGTAAAAGAAGAGCCATGCCAAAAGAAGGTGGGGTAAGAAACTAAGCCAAGTGCAATGACCAAAACTTCTGTGTGTAGTTAGATTAGACAAAGAGCCCTCCCTCTCCCCTCGTTTTGCAAAGGTATGAAGATGTAATTATGCTTACTTAAATTTTGAAGGAATAGAGTGTATTGAAACAAAACTGCATGGAAATGAAGTTGGATCCCTACATATCAAGATATAGATTGGGCTCTGGATATATCCTCAGAGTGCTTTATTTTAAATTACCTGATATCAGACAGACTTCCCCTATAATCTAGTGCTGTAAAGGTAATGTGCTAAAACCCACTGGGCGAATCAGAAGGTTCAAGCTTTAGTGTTCCATTGTCTGGAAACATCACAATTTATTTACCCGATTCACCCACTGGTGGGCATTTGGGTTATTTCTACTGTATTTAAAGCTGCTAGGAAGATATGCATAGATACACGTTTTCATTTTTCTTAGGTGAATATGCAGGAATGGAATGGCTATACTATATAGCAGGTATATGTTTATTTAAGGAACTACCAAATGGTGTTCCAAAGTGATTGTGCCATTTTACATTTCCACCAGAACCATGTAAGTGTCTCAGTTACTTAACTTCTTTGCCAGCGCTAGTTATGCTCATGTTTTCTAGTTTAAGCCATTCTAGTGGGTGTGCAGTGGTATCTTACCATGGTTTAGTTGCCATTTACTTAATGACTAATGATGTTGAGTATCTTTCTATGTGCTTATTTCCCATCCATTTATCTTCTTTGGCAAAGTATATGTTCAATTAGTTTGCCCATTTTTCAATTGGGCTTTTGTCTTTTTTTATTATTGAATTTTGAGAGTTCTTTTTATATTCTACAATCAAAACCTTTTGTTGTATGTGTTCTATGAACATTTTCTCCCAGTTTGTGGTTTGCCTTTTTATTTTCATGAGTATATCATAAAGAGTAAAATATTTAAAATTTTATTTCATTCAACTCATTGATTTTTTAGACTGTGATTTCTGTGTCATATTGTAGATACTTCTGAAATTTTGTTATGTTTTCTCCTGGAAGTTTTATACTTTTAGTGCTTACATTTTGGTCTATGATCCATTTTGAGTAATTTTAGTGTATGGTCTGAGTTAAGAGTCAAGGAATATATAGATTTGCATATATCTATCCAAGTGGTTCACACCAATTGATGAAAAGATTGTCCTTTCCCCCACTGAATTGCCTTGGCAATGATGCTGAAAATCAATTGACCACAAATATATGGGTCTATTTCTTGACTTTATTCTATTCTATTGATCTATATCTCTATCTTTGTGCCAATAGCACACTGATATTGCCTTGATTACTACAGCTTAATATTTTAAAATCAAGCCATGCATGTCCTCCAACTATGTTCTTTTTCAAAATTATGTGGTTGTTCTGGCCTCTTTGCTTTTCTATATAAATTGTATAATCTTCTTGGAAATTTCTGCAAAAAGACCTGCTGAGATTTTGATTGAGATTGCATTGAATCTGTGCATCAATAGGGGAACATTTTCATCATAATGGTATTAAGTGTTCTGATCCATAAAAGTGGTTTCTCTCTCTGTCTATTTATGCTTATTTAATTTCTCTCAGCAATATTTTATAGTTTTCTATGTACAGGTCTTGAATATCTTTCGTCAAATCCATCATTAAGTATCTCATATTTTTCTAGACACATCTTCACACACATATAGTCCATACTTTGTATATAATCAATAGCTCACAATACCGTCACATGGTTATACATTCATCACCATGATCATTTTTTAGAAGATTTGCATCACTCCAGAAAAAAGAAAAAAGAAAAGCCTCATATATCACATATCCCTTACCCCTCCCTCTCATTGACCACTAGTACTTCCATCTACACAATTTATTTTGCCCTTTGTCCCCACTATTTTTTTTAACTCATTTGTCCACAGCCTACATAAAAGGAGCATCAGACACAAGGTTTTCACAATCACACAGTCACATTTTGAAAGTTATATCTTTATACAATCGTCTTCAAGAATCAAGGCTCCTGGAACACAGCTCAACAGTTTCAGGCATTTCTCTCTAGCCACTCTAATACACTATAAACTGAAAAGGGATCTCTATATAACACATAAGAATAACCTCCAGGATAACCTCTCGACTCTGTTTGAAATCTCAGCCACTGACACGTTATTTTGTCTCATTTCTCTCTTCCCCCTTTTGGTCAAGAAGCCTTTTTCAACCCCTTGATGCTAGGTCCTGGCTCATTCCGGGATTTCTGTCCCATGTTACCAGGGAGATTTACACCCCTGGGACTCATGTCCCATGTAGGGGGGAGGACAGTGAGTTCACCTGTTGAGCTGGCTGAGAGAGAGGCCACATCTGAGCAACAAAAGGGGTTCTCTGGGGGTGACTCTTAGGCATAATTTTAAGTAGGCTTAGCCTATCCTTTGCAGGGTTAAGTTTCATAGGGGTGAACCCCAAGATCAGGGGCTTGGCCTATTGATTTGGTTGTTCCCACTGCTTGCAAGAATATCAAAAATTCTCCAAATGGGGAAGTTGAATATTTCCTCCTTTCTCCCCAGTCCCCTGAGGGGACTTTGCAAATACTTCTTTATCCACTGTCCAAATTACCCTGGGATTCATCAGGGCATCACACTAACCTGGACAAACCAGCAAAATCATGCCCTATTCAAGATTCCATGTCCTTATGATGTGCAATTAAACTGACCTACTGGTTAAATTAGGTACTGCGCTACCCAAAATATAAATTTTGCACCAAATAAACATCTCTCCCTTTGGTCTCACACAAAAGTTGAAGTTTTAAGATATGGATCAATCATCCTTTACCCTGTATGCTGATCTACCTTAGTCCTATCCAGACCAGCTTCCTTCATGTCTCTAGTCAAAACCCTTTTTCAACTTTTTAAACAGTTCCTGTATGGGGTAATGCTGATTTTCATGGTTTCAGAGCTCTAACTCTGAAGTATCTCATAGTTTATGCTATTGTGGTTTTATATTTAATTTCAATTTCAAAAGGTTTGTTATTGTTTAGAAATAAAATCGACTTTGTTTATTGACACTTGCTAAACTCACTAATTACTTCTAGTAGCTTCTTTGTGGATTCCTTAGGGTTTGCTGTAGAGACGATCATGCCATCTACAAGTAAAGTTAGTTTTACTTCCTCCTTTTAAATCTATATGCCTCTCTTTTCTGTTCCTTGTCTCATTGCCCTGACTCAGTGCCTCAAGCATAATCTTGAATGGAGCCTTGCTTCATTCCCCACCTAAGGGTGGAAGTATTCAGCCTGTTACCAATAAAGACGTGAGCTGTAGGTTTTAGTTCTTCTTTGTAGATGCCCTTTATTTAGTTAAGGAAGTTTCTCTTTCTATTCTTGGTTTGCTGAGAGATCGTTTCTTTTCAGTTACGAATGGATATTGAATTTAGTCAAATGCTTTTTCTGCATCTCTTGATGATCATTTAGTTTTTCGTTTCAAGTCTATTACTATGGTGAATTAATTGGACGGATTAAAATTTTTTTTAAGCAATCTTGTATCTCTGGGATAAACCTCACTTAGTCATGATGTCATCCTTTTATATGTGATTGGATTTCATTGGCTAAAACTTTAAGAACGCAGTGCCTATGTTCTTGAGACACGTGCCCTTGAAATTTTCTTTTCTTACCATGTCTTTGTCTGGTTTTGGTATCAGGGTAAAGCTGGCCTCGTAGAATAAATTTGGAAGGTCTCATTTCTCCTCTTGTCCGGAAATGTCTGTGTTGAGTTGTGTTATTTATTCATTAAATGTTAGGTAGAATTCACCAGCAAAGTCATCTGGACCTGAAGTTTCCTTTGTAGCAAGGTTTTTAATTACCAATCTAAGTATTTAATTGATCCAGGGCTATTCACATACTCTATTTCTTGAAGGGGTTTTAGTAGTTGGCATTTTCTAAGGAATTTGTTGGTATTGAATTTATTGGCATAATGTTCATAACATTCCCCAATTAGCCTTTTAAAATAACTATATAGTCTGTAGTCTATGTGCTTTTATCATTCCTGATACTAGTTTGTGTCTTCTTTCTTTTTTCCTGAACATTCTGGCTACAGGCAACTTAATTAGATAGATTTTCTTGAAGAACCAGCTTTGTTCTCATTGATTCTGTTGCTTTTTTTTTGTTTTCTGTTTTCTTGATTTCTGCTCTGGTCTTTATTGGCTCCTTTTTTTTTCCTTTATTGACTCCTTGAATTTGTCTTTATCTGCTTAGGGTAGAAACTGTAGTAATTGATTTGAGACATTTCTCCTTCTTTAATATAATAATGATATATATTTCCCTTTCGGCACTGCTTTAGCTGCAGCCAACAATTTTTGCTATGTTATACTTTTAAAATCCAGTTTAAATGCTTTTTAATTTTTATTTTGCCACATCGGCTATTTAGAAGAGCATTTTTAGTTCCCAAATGTTGGGGAATTTTCTAGATGTTGGTTATTGATATCTAATTTAATTCCATTATGGTTATATAATTTGAACCATTTTATATTAATTGTGACACATTTTTTGACTTAGAATACAATCTATATTGGTAAAATATTCCACATGTACTTGAAATAATATTCTGTTTTTGTTAGGCTAAGTGTTCTATAAATGTCAATTAGGTAGAGTTGGTTGGTGTGTTTTTCAGGTTTCTGTACCCTTACTGATTTTATGACTACTTGTTCTAACAATTATTCAGCTAGGGGTGCTGAAATCTCTGACTATAATTGTGGATTTGTCTATCTTTACTTTTAAATCTATTAGTTTTTTTGTGTGTGCATAGGCAGGCACCGGGAACCGAACCTGGGTCTTCAGCATGGCAGGCGAGAATTCTACCTGCTGAGCCACCGTGGCCCGCCCTGTTTCATATGTTTTTAAGCTCTGTTAATAAGTGCATATATATTTAGAGTTGCTATGTTCTCTTGATGAATTGACCCCTTTATCATTATGAAATGATCCTCCTTATTCCTGATAATCTTCTTTTCAATGAAATCCACTTTGTCAAGATACCAGTTAGGCCCCAAAACTACAGAGGTGGAATTACTGAAGGGATTTAAGTCAGCAAGGCTCTAGGTGCATTATGGAATGAGGATGGTGATGATGATGATGATGATGATGATGATGATCATGGTGAAGAAGATACATGACATTTGTTGACTGGTTACTATCTTCCAGGAATCGTGACAAGTGATTTACAGGCTAATATCGTGACATAGAGTGACCCTACATTGTGATTTTTGCTTTTATCCCCAGACTTACAGAAGCCAATCATTGCAGCTCAAAGTTTGAAAGACTCTTAAGTAATCATCTCATCCAACTTTCCTCTTTTGCCCAAGGGAGAAACCAAGACCCAGAGAGGACAGGCCACAGAGTAATAATGCAGAGATTCATCTCAAAAGTTGTTTATCAACCCTCAAATAACTAACAATTGAAGTCTGAAGTCCAAACTCTCTGAGCCTAATGCATACTTCTTCCCATCTAATGCTTTGTATTGTAAGCATTCATCCATCGGCCCATCCATTTGTCCACCCATCCATTCAGCACCCAACCAATGAATCATCCATATATCCATAGACCTTCACCTATCAACCAACCACCCATCCATCATCCTACTCAACCATCGATCATCCGTCATTTCACCTATCCACCATCCATCCATCCCTTTATCCAAACCATCATCTAGACTTGTGCATATGTCCAACATTCTTATTCTAAAAGTATTAGGCACAATCCCTGTCCTCAAAAAGAGTTCACAGTCTGGCAGGGCAAGCATATAGATAGATAAATAACAGCTTCACATAAAGTAGAGAACTGTTTTTGGCACCATGGGAATCCATAAGAAAGCGCTGTCTTCTCCACAGAGGGAGTTAATTTGTGCTTCCAAAATGAGAAGCTTTCTGAGGGGCATCTTGAAGGAAGAGTATGAGCTTAAAACAAATGCTAGGTGGGTGGTTTGGAGCCATATACCCCAGAAAAACACTCTCAAACTTACTCCATTCCTGTTTGCGTGAGCCATTGTAAGCAGAACTGATGTTACATCAGTTAAGAGGTGGCCCAACCCAATTAGGATGGGTCTTAATCCTATTACCAGAGTCCTTTTTTAAGCAGAATGAAATTCGGACAGAAAGAAAACCATAGAAGCAAGAAGCTGAAGGTCAACAGAACACTGAAGAGAACGGAGAGGCCAGGAGAGACCGCCATATGCATGGCTAATTGACAGAGAAGCCCAAGGAACAAAGGCAGCCTCAGGAGGCCAATCTTCAGGAAGAAAGCATCACCTGATGATGCCTTGATTTGGACTTTTTCCTAGCCTCAAAACCATGAGTTAACCAATTACCATTGTTCAGGTCACCCCATCGTAGGGTATTAGCTTTATCAAAGAGAAAACGCAAACACTAGGCAAACTCCTGAGACAAATAAGATGCAAAATAAATTTGCAATAAGATGCAAATACTCAGAGTACAGATCAGTGGTTCTCACAGTGTGGCCTGCAGACTAACAGCATCAGCATGACCAGGGAACATGTTAGAGGTGCAAATTCTTAGATTCCACTTCCTGAATCAGAAACTCCGGGTGTAAGGCCCAGTAATCCGTACATAACAAGCCCTTCAGGCAATTAGGATGCACAAAAAACTTTAGAAGTTTGCTATAGAGAAGGAGACCACATCACAATGTTTTAAAAAGTATAGTAAGCAGTAAGGCCATCTTAACACAGTAAGTCTTCACCTGTACTCATCTTGTCTTCTCAAAGCATCCTGAGGATGTCAGCTAGATCTTGTTACTCTTCCATCTCCCTAGGGCCTGACACAGTATCTCACCTATAATGGACTCTGTAAATGAAGATTAGTGTAGCGTAGACAGGACCAGCATGAGGCTGCAATGCTCAAGAGCTTCCACTATGGTGAGATTAATCCTTTGGATAACTAGAGGTGGCCGGAGTGGGTGATAGAGGACAGGGCAGTTTTGGGGAGGCTGGTAGAAAGGCTGAGCTTCTCTTGGGCAGGAGCACATTTCAGCTATACCACCTTTATTTAAGCCAGTCATTCCAAACTCACTTCCCAAATGTAGTGAAACTTGTTGTATCAGTTATCTATTGCTGCATAACAAACTGTCCTCCAAAACTCAGTGGCTTCTAACACTATTATTTCTCATGAGTCTATGGGTCAACTGGGAGGTTCTAGCTGACTGGGGCCAAGCTCAGGTGATCTTGACTGGAATTGCTCTTGCATCTGTGATCAGCTGGAGAGTCAGCTGGGATCTGGCCGGTCTAGAGTGACGTCATCCGCATGGCCAGCAGTGGGTTGGCTGTAGGCTGGAGCAAAAGGGATGATTCAGCCATGTGTCACTCATCTTCCACTTGGCCCATTGTGGGGTTGTTGTCAAGGTGGTGGTAGGATTTCCAGAGAGTAAGAGGAAATGTGCAAGATGCAGAATCTATAAACCCAAACTTCTACCACATTCTATTGGCCAAAGCAAGTTATATAGCAGAGCCCCAGTTTCAAGGGTGAAGAAATAGACTCGCCCTCTTGGTGAAAGGAGGTGCAAAGACACATCACCAAGGGTGTGATAAAGGGAGACGCAGATGATTGGAGCCATTTTAGCAGTCTAACACACTTATGTACTTTTGTGGAAACACATGGAAATTTAAACTTAAATTTAAATTTAAATTTCTCAGCCCCATAAGCAAAATATTAGTTGAAATCATAAAAATCGCCACTATTTGACTTTCTTTTAACAGGTGATTACGGCATAATTTTAATATAATAAATTTATTCATTTTAAGTTTAAGATTCAATGACTTTTAGTAAATTTATAAACTTGTGCATTCATCACCACAATCCAGTTTTAGAACATTTCTACCACCCCCCAAAGATCCTTCATGACTGTTTGCAATCTGCCTTTTCTACCCCCCAGACCTAGGCAACTGCCAATCTGCTTTCTGATCCTATAGATTCGACTTTTCTGGATGCTTCCTATTAATGGAATCATATAATACGTGGTTGTTTGCATCTGGCTTCCTTCACTAGGGATAATTTTTTTGAGCTTCATCCATGTTGTACTATGTATAGGTAGCTTGTTGCTTTTTATTGCTGAGCAGTATTCCATTGTATGGACATATCACAATTTGCTTATTCATTTACCAGTTTATGGACATTTGGGTTGCTTTCATTTGTTGGCAATTATGAATAAGGCTGTTGTGAACACACCTGTACAAATCTTTGCACACCCGCATATTTTTACTCCTCTTGGGTAGATTTCTAGGAGTGAAATGGTTAGGTATTATATGGTAAGTTTATGTTTGACTTAATGAGGAACTGCCGAACTGTTTTCCAAAGTGGCTGCACCCTTTTACATCCCCACCAGCAGTGTCTGAGAGTTCTAGGCTCTCCATTTAATTGTCAACACTTGTTATTGTCTGCCGTTTTGATTGTCAACTTTTTTTTTTTTTTTACCTAATACAAAAGTGGAATTTCATAAGGTTCACCTTAATATCTCCATCTATAATTAACAGATGTGGAAACTGAGACTCAGAGGTCAGCAGCTGCAGAGACCAGATTCAAATTCACACTGGGGTGTCATCCAAATCCAAGCTCTGGGAACTGCATGGGGCTGCCTCCCTCTCTTATAGGAAGCTTGGCCTTGACTTTGCTTCCTGGTCCCTATGGGGTCATGCTGCCATCTCAGAACTCTTTTCCTCTGTTCTCCCAGTCCCTCTGGAGGCCAGCTTGAACTTCAGATCAGCTGCCCAGTCTCAGCTGCAGAGAAAGAACCCGTCTTGCTCGCTGACCCTGCAGGACTGATACAGAAGGAAAACAGCACTTGCTTAGGTGCATCTGAGATGTGGGCTTATTCCCAGATTGGTATTCACACCAGGAGTTTCTCGGCTTCTAGTTAATGGATCTGCTATAAATTGTGAGATAAACTCATGTGGGTCTGTTACTAGAATTTTGTTATAAGAAATCCTCTGAAAGGTTTGCTAAATCTATGCGTTACCTGGAGAAGAGAATATATATATATATATATGTATATATATAATTTTTGTTCCTCCAGTAGTTATCAGATGACATTTTCCTGAAAATACATTAGTTTCAAAATGTGCTCTGACACCCCAAGTCTCCATGCAAACCTCCTAACGCCTGAGTGGGGGGCGGGGAGGGCAGGCAGTGCTTTCGAAGTCCTGGTCTGAAAACCTGAGCTGGCCTCAGATGATGTTTCTACTGGTCTATGGGGAAATGAGAAAATGTTGAGAGAGTGCTCAGAAAGCCACATTTATTTAATTTAAAGGACTCTCTCTATCCTGAAAGTGTCTCCCCCCACCCCTTGCCTTTTAGGTGTTAAGATACTCTTGCTTTATGAAATGATGGTGGTAAGACATAGTAATCATTTTTATAAAATGTCTTGAATACATTACATCCATCCATATATCTTTATTTTTTTATTTTTTTTGCTTTTTTGACCGACACATGATGTCCAAATGTCTGAGCATCACTGGCCTGGGAGCCAGGATGTAGGGATGAGGGAAAACTCTACAAGCCTGGTGATTTTTATTTTCTTTTTCTTTCATTCTTGTCTTTTTCACTTTTTATTTTAAAACAATTATAGATTCACAAAGAGTTGCAAAAATAGCGTAGAAAGGTCCAGTCTTCCCTTAGTTTCCCTCTTGGGTAACATCTGGTACAAAACCAGGAGATTGGCATTGATACACTCTACAGATTTCTCCAGTTTCACACACACCGTGTGTGCTTGTGTGGTGTCTAGTTCTATGCACTCAAAAAAATTTTTTTGTAGGTTTACAGAAAAATCATGCAGAAAAGTATAGAGTTCCCATATAGCCTCTTATACGGTTATTAACATTTTGCATCAGTTACAGTTGATGAAACAATATTATAACAATAACATGATTAAGTATAGTCCAAAGTTGGTATTAGGCTTCATTCACCCTTTGGGTTGCACAGTTCAAAGGATTTTTTGTGTGTTTGTTTATTTTTGCAGCTGCGCACAAGAGTTTTATTCCAAACGTTAAATAAGAGAACATAAGAATAAGGGAGGTGACTCATGCCCAAGGAAACCCGGTTGTGTGTCTTGCAGAAAGGGCTGTCTGCCCTTCTACCTGAAGGCAGTGGGCATTGGGCAGTGCACCGGCTGCAGCTGCCTGGACCGCAGGGGCTTTTTGTGGGATCAGGAGACACCGGCTTCTCCACCTCGGGTCCGAGACTTCTGGTATGTCCATTTCAGAGGAGGACGCGGCTCAGAGGTTCAGTGGTTTTTTTGAAAAATATTTATTTGGGTAACATGTAGACAACCTAAAATGCATCATTTTCGCCACTTTTCAAGCATCCAATTCGGTGACGTTAATCACATCCGCAATGTTGTGTTACCATCCGCAATGTTGTGTTATCCGTCCCCGCCTTCTCCATCGCCTCAAGCAGCTACAGTTCATTAAGGCTTTATTCCTCGTTCCCCAACCCACCCCCCAGCCCCTGGAAATCTGGATTCTAAATCCTGACCTATGAATTCATAGGGTCTGGTTTTAAATGTGACTCTGTCACTTGGTAACGATTCCATCTTGGGTAATAATGATAATGCCAACAACAACAATACAACCATAATAATAACGGTGAAATAAACAGCCAAGGGACTCTTTGTGCCAAGTGCTTTCTAAGGACTTGATAGTCATCAATTCATGCAGCCTTCCAGACCTTTCGATGAGGTGGGTTACTATTGTTATCCCCCCTTTACAAACAAGGGAATAGGAACAGAGAGGGCAAGACATCTGCTGCTGGTGGCACAGCAAGTGGGGGAAGACTAGGATGAGGACTCTGACTTCGGGGTCTATTGATAATGGCACATCGCATCTGCAGCTTCAAGCCCCTGAGCCTCAGTTTCTTTTTCTATAAAATAAGGTTACAACAATCCAGGTCCTAGTTGGTGAATTATTAGTGCATATGGCTTGACCAAACCCATCGCACCCACACAATCAATAGCAACTGTTCTTTCCTTCTTTCCCTCTGAGCTTTCACGGGAGACAGGTGAACTGGTTAACCGCTTGGGTTTGGAGTTTTTCAGATGTGGATTTGAGTCCAGGCCATCTCTTGGCTGTGTGATCTGGGTGGGTAGCTCACCCTCTCTGGGTCTCAGTGTTCTCATCTGGAGAGTGCTGAAGGTTGAGGGCAGTCAAGGTCATTCTCCACCTTGTTTATCATCCATCGTTTCATGGTTCAGAGGACCAGAAATGAGAGGGCTGGGAGACAGCCTTTGATTCCTTTCCTCTGCCTTCCTTGTCCTTGATTGCATCCACTGCAGGCTGCAGTGAAGTGTGATTTTGAGCCCCCTGCCCGCCCTCTGCCTCCCAGGGCTGGCGTCCCTCCAGCCACAGTGGAGTGTTAACAAAAAGCCTGAGTCTAATTTCATTTCCTCTTGCTGAGGGAGCCTCGCCTGCCAGGGGCTGGGTGCCAGGCCAGAGTGCAGTTGGCAAACGAGCAGCTGCCGTGGGAAAGCATTGCTGGCGGTGCCCGGCGGGGAGTGGGCAAGCACACCCACCCTCTCCGCCCCCATCCCAGAGCCACGGAGAGGCCCCTTCCTTAAGGCCCTTTACACAAATGAGGAAATCAAGGCATGGACAGGCAAGGTCGTTTGCAGAACATTCCAGAATGATAAGGGACGACAGGCTAGGGTGTGTTCCCATACCTCTGCCAGTACTGACCATCCTTCATTTTGTGCCATTTTTTTCTTGCTTGCTTTTAGGTGCAAATGAATCATTAACAAAGGTCAAAATATGATGTCCTCCTTGGATTACTGCATGCAAAGAAAGACTTTTAAACAGCAGCTGTTGGAGGGCAAGGTTTTAGGGGCATCGTAATTGCCCTGGGGGTCTATAATGGCAATAAGTACTATTTTCTGAGCATCTGATATGGGCCAGGGCTTTTTATATGTCATGTCATTTAATCCTTATCACAACCTGGCTAGACTGATACTAAATGTCCCCATTTTACAGATGCAGAATTTGAGACTCAGAGAAGGAAAGTAGCTGGCCTGAGGTCACACAGCCAGGAAACGCAGGGGCTGGGATTTGAGCCCAGGACTGTGGCTTCGGAACAAATTCCCTGCTGATCCTGAACGTCAGTTAGGATGGCAGCAATCTGTTACACCTGTGGCTGGCCCTAGTAGTGTGCTGCACACTTGGGTGAGTCTTGGGCCTCACTCCATCTCTCCTGCACACACAGAACCTGAGACACGTGCATTATGTCCATCACAAAGAATACGCTGATCCAGTAAAACAGAGTTCTGTGGTTCCAGTGGAAAGATGCCCAGCTGGGGAACTAGGATATCTGGTTCTGTTCTTGGCACTGCCACTTACGGACTTTTCTTTTCATCTTTGAGTCTGAATTCAGATTTGATCCAGGAGGGCAATTCATTCCAACTTGTATGCCAACTCTGGTAAGTTGGTACTTGCTGTGTAGAGCATGTATTGAAAAGAACTGTGTGGCTCAGTGATGATTAGTGATGTCTGTCCAGGCACCCACATTTCTGTCTGCTAAACCTGGTAACCCTACAAGAGCTGCAAGTTCAAGAAACTCCGAAGAGTATTTCTCAGGCAGCGTGATTTCATCTCAAAGCTAGCCACAGCAGATCCACGGTCTCAAGTGGCCCCAGGCTTTTGTGTGTTGTCTTCTTCTTTATAATTAACTCGGCTTAGCTCGTGAGCGTCTTTTTCCCCCGGGAGTGGAGAAGTTAACCTTGCTAAGTCAAGGCAACTGAGTCTCTTTTTTGGGTAAGTACTTGGTGAGTTGAGGGTTCGCTCCCCCCACCCTTGCTCCCCTTTTCTTTATCGCTGGCTGGCATCTGAGCTCAGGAAGGGCTTCTGGCCTGTCTGGCTTCTGTTGACCACCCCTAACTCCCACTCATGCCCAAAGCCCACCGAGGACCACAGAGCATTTCCTGTTGCAGCTGAGAGGCTTGGTCAGGAAGCGGCTTCACCTGCACCCTCAGAGGCTGCCTCCAGTCTCGATCATGCCCCAGTGCCTGCTCCGTGGCCCATGGGCCATGTTGGGCGTGGAGCTTCTCAACACACCCTGCATTCTGGAAAGCCAGGATCCCTGGGCTGCCCTCAATTTGTCTAGGGTCTCGATGGTCCCATCTCCTCTTTGGGTCCCTCCCTGAGGGTCAAAGGCCCTGAGGGGGCCTTTCTCGGGGACCCCCACTGATTCTCTCTTTTCAGCCAGCTGGCTTGGAAAAATGGAATTATGCCTTCATACATTCTTCTGTACTCTGTGGTTTATGTCCCACGTCTGAAGCCAGGTTTGAGAGCTATTTTTTTTTTCTGCTCAAACATTTGACATTTTCAGTTGAAAACCATGGTTTTCAATGCCACTCTTTCTGTTATAGATTCATGAACTTTTTCTAAGAATGCCAAAAACCGATACTTTGATTCTTGCTTCTTTTTTCCTCCCCTCCCTGGGGTGTGTGATCTGATAGGACCCTTCACTGCTGCTAGAAAAAGGGTTTGAGGAATTGCATATAGTTGTTTAAATATCAGTACATTATCCTGCTATAGATCAAGTCAGAATAAGTTATAAAATGCACAAATCAAAAGGAACTATCCAGCACTCAAAAAAGTATGTAGAAACACAAGCTGTGCATCACCTTTTACTTATTTCCAGGTGTCCTTACATTTCTGTGGCTATAATCCCACTTTCTTAAGAGTATTTCCATCCATCCATTATCACATTTCCATCTCAATCACATTGTGAGAAGATAGTACCAGGCTTTTTTTCTAGAGTCCCAGTGCTAGTTCTTCATTTATTGACATATTCATTGGATTCTTTCATGCATCCATTGCTAAATATGACACTCACGCTCTGAGTTTGGAATCCAGTGAGGAAAAAAAAAAAAGAACAGAAATGGCCTCTGCTGTCAGGCATCTGACACTCACGTATATACAAGAGTCTTGTGGAATGCTTGCTGGGTGAGCCAATTCTTACTCAATATCCTTTAGTGGACGTGCAATCCCTACGTCAGACCTCAAAAAGTAGAATTAGTGATGGATTCTTTTCTGAGCTTTCAAGACCTCAGTTAAGAAGCAAACACAGAAATAAATACACAGGCACAAACTTCTATGGTGAGGAGTGCACTTCCAACTGGCAGCTCATGGACATTTCTGTACACTTAATATAATTAATTCACTGACCAACATTTACCGAGCCCCTACTCTTTACCAGATACTGGAGTATGCACTAAGCATAAGAGACAGTCATTCACTTATTCATCGTTCAGCCATTCATTTATTCATTCATCAAATTTTTATCTGCCTGCCATTCTGTTTTAAACATAGAGAATACCATAACAGATCAGGCAGGGATATGTTTGTTCATTCAACTAATGCTCATGGGGCATCTACTTCATACCTGACAGAGTTACTCCTCCATCCATCCATCCATCATCCATCCATCATATACGTATAGGGAGCCAGGCTGAGGTACTGGGGATCCAGCAGTGAACAAGACAGATGAAGTCCTGTCTTTGAGGCATTTGCAGAACTACACCTGTGTTAGGGGCTTCAGGGATTAGGGGGCTGGAGGAAAGACAGGAGGAGACAGGCAGGTGCTAGAGGTCATCTGAGGAGCTAAGGGTGAGGTTGCAGGTGGGACTGCATCCTCCAGCTACTCAGAGCCCATCCTCAACTGCATCCTTCCATGCAGTCTCTGCTGCCATACATGAGCATTCACGAGAACCTCTGCTTCCCAAGCATGCGATTGCACTCCCGGGTTGCCCTCTCCTGGCCCCAGAAGCAGCGCTTTCCCTCTGAGTGCTTCTGCCTTCAAGCTAATACACAGATACTTCTGCTTCAAAAGCACTGGCAAGACGTGTGTCTAGCTCATCCCTCTCCTTGGTCCTTTGAGTCAGGTCGAGAGGACTGCATGTCTAATCACAAGGTTTGTCACTGCAGTCAAGACTTACTCCCAGCCTCCATTCCCAGCACACAAATCAAACCTCACCCCAGCAGCTTCCCCACACAGGTTCTCCCACAGGGACTCTGGCCCCAGGCAACTTTGCAGAGACTACGGGGCTTATTTTTGCCTGACCAAGCTGATTTTTTTTCACTCTTATTCTCTCAAGGCTTTGTTCCTGGCACAGTTGCTGGAGATGCTTCAGCTTTGCAATGAACTGAAATGCTATTCATTGCAGAAAAAAAACAGCAGAGTTAAAGTCTGTAGCTTCCCATAAAATAGGTTTTTAAGCCATCAGGGAAAGAAGCTGAGGTTAGGAGTGGAATTAAAAACCTTTGACTCTTGTGGCAACATCGTTCCCACTTGCATAAAGGAGTCTATCTGGGTTGCAGCCACCGAGAGGGTTGTCAAGAACAGAAGCCAAAAAGGGTTTTTTGACAGAGGCAGCTCAGCCAGAAGAGTCTCCAAACTTAAGTTCATTCGTTCATTAATTTTTTCAATAAATATTAATCGAGCATCTTTCACGGGCCAGGCACTGTACAAGCTGCTGGCATTAAACTGATGAGGAGAGCAGACATACTTCCTGCCCTTATGAATCTTATGGTCTCATAAGTTAGAGACTCACTATTAAAAAAATGATCCAAATGTATGACATTAAACTTCAACATGTGCCATGTGGGACACTCACAGGAGCTATGGCTAGGTACAACAGGGGAAACTGAATCTGTTGACAAGTGGTCAGGGAAGGCTTTCCTGAGGAGGTGACACTAAACTGAAACCTGGAGGGGGAGGAGGAGTCAAGAAGGCAAAGAGGGAGGGTGGGGCATTCCAGGCAGCGTGAACTGCATGAGAAAGGCTCGAGATGGAAGGAAGGATGTCTGTGGGTTGCGCAGAATGAGAAAGGAGGGAGGGAATATCAGTGGGCGGTGAGGGTGAAGAGGCAGAGAAGGTTGGATTATTTATCTTTATCCAAAGCCCAGTAGGACATCATTGGGAAGTTATAACCAGATTGGCCATGACCAGATTCATAGAGTTGACTCTAGCTTCATCAAAGATGTAACATCTCTTGCAGGATGCACTATGGCAGGCAGGAGCAAAAGGGGACTGGAGATCGATGAGGAGGTGTTTGTACTAGTCCAGGCAAGGAATGAAGGTGGCCTGACCTGCAGGGGTGGAGTGGGAGCGTAGAGAAATGGCCAGATCTGAGATGTCCAAGAAATGGAGATCATCCAGCAGCTGGCAAAGACTAAGGATCCTTTATAAGCCAGGAAGGAAGCAAGGGATCAGATGAGGTCCCTGTGCCAGGCTTTGGTCTGAGGTGGGTAAGGCTGTACACCAGAAAGAAGTCACGAGTGCAGAATTAGAAGCAAGGTAGGGGACAGGGATGGGGAAAGGGGTTCAGGAGGGAAGACATCAACACCCCCCCACCCAAGGATGGAGGTTTGCTTGCATTGCCTTCATGGAACCGGGCATGCCTGGGGTAGGTTTCCTGTAGTAGCAGCAGCCCATTCTACAAACGGGTGGAACGTTCTAATGGGACCAGCAGGTGTGAAGCCATGGTTGAAAAATTCTAAAGCCTGGATCTCCTTAGGTGGGTGCCCTAAGTGTCCTATTCTTATCTCCGACTCCTGAGCTCAGGAGAAGCTAATAATCATCTTAAGTCTTCTGGGCCGCTATAATGAGCCTGCCATAAGAAAGGAGCAGGCTAAATTGGCAGCATCTGAAAGAAAGATGGATCGCATGACCTTGGGAAAGAAATTTCTATTTAGGTTTATTAAAAACCTGCATTTGTGTTCTACGATGAACGTCTCTTACTTGTGTGAAGAAAAAAAAATGAAAGGAAAAATACACCGTGGGGCTCATTCATTGCCAGAGGCCATGTGTATCTTTGCAAATGCCTGCGGAAAGTAATGGGAAGCAGACAGGTATCAAGATTCTTTAAATTGTTTATGACCTGTGCTACAGTAACTGTACTTCTGAGGTTCTTTCTTCATGAAATAATCCTAAATGTGGAATAAAATCTTTATGGACAAAAGCACGTTAGCTTCAGTGTTACCTGTAAGGAGATGAAAAATGGAAAACAACCTCCCTATCCATCCCAGACAGGGGCCTTTAAGTTCTGCACCATTCCACTCAATGGAATATTATGCAGCCATTAAAAAGGATGAGTCCACTGCATGTCTGCCCACAGGTGATGATACTGATAATAAAGTTGTGTGTATGCATAATTCATCTCAACTACAGAAAGACAAATCCACCATGACAAAATAACTCTCAGAATGAAGCTGGAAGGAAATGTATCAAAATGCTAACCACCCTTTTGTTGGGGTGGTGGAACAGCTGGATTAACATTTTTCTACATTAATAGTGTATGTACCAAGTTTTCTACATTCTATGCATTTAATAATGGGAAGAGTTGTCTGTAATGAGAAACCCTTTCCTGGGTAGCTTAATCCTGGGAAAACGGCATGAGTCCTCCAAGAAGCTAGGTCTTTAAAGAGCGATGCAGGACCCAGGGGAGGGAAGAGATGAAGGGAGTGCAGGGAGGTTGAGTCCTGTGATGGGTTTGAGCTTGGAATTGGGCTTGGTGTTAGGCAGGGGTTGAGTCTTGGCTTAGACAACTTACTGTGTGACCTTGGGCAAGTGATTCAACCTCTCTGTGCCTCTGCTTTCTCATCTGCAATAAGGGGGTAAGAACAGCAGCCCCTTCACAGGGTTTGTGAGCATCAGACAAGGTCAGATTTAACAATCTGACCGGCATGTAGACTGCCTTTCATAAACATTGGACATTATCAATGTTACTATTATAGCTAAGGAACCAGCTTTCAGAGACATTTGTAGAAGGTGTTAGCTTGCCTACGGGTCCAGATTTCATTGATCCCAGAGAAATAAGCTGGATAGGCATTTTGCTCTGAAAAGAGAGTGATGCTGTCATCAAATTTCCATTGAGCCTTGCGAAGGGAGTTAATTGTGCGTGGCTGAGGTAGCAAACCAAGCTAAGGGTGACCCCATCTTCTCCCAGGAGCTGCCAAGAGCATCCCTTGAAAGGATTTGCATCGAAAGGGCTCATACAGCTGCTGCCAGGCCATGGAGAAAGGACTGCCTGAGGCCACCTTGCAGTTACGTTGGCTGGAAAAACAGCTATTGGAAGGCCATGGCCTCTGGGTAATCAAAGTACAAGGCCAAGCTCATTGGCAGTATCTCCTCACTCATCATTACCTCCACAAAGTAGCAACTTGGTTGCCTCTGTTGCTGGCACTCAGCCCACAGCCTGCACAGAAACACTGACCACACTCCACTCTGAAGAAAAAATGGGCTTCCCCTTCTCAGTTTGGGGAGGAGGTCCAAAACCTTCCTTTCCTCCATTTGGGAGCGTGATTTCCACTTCTGCAGCTTTGAACAGACTGTTGCCCCCACTTGTGGTATTCCTCCTTCTGCTTCCACCTACCTCAGAACTCCTACTCAGCCTTCAAAACTTAGCTCAAATGTCGCCTCCTCTGGGCAGCCTTCCCTGAACACATCCCCCCTCCTCCGAATTAATCACCTGTCATCAATACTGCCTCCATGCTTTGAACACATCTCTACTGTAACCTTCAGCAGCCCCACGCTTCTCCCTGGTGGGGCTTGTCACAATTATACACAATTCAATCCTTATGAAAGGGTCTGTCTCATGTCTCCATGAGGTGGTGATTGTGTCTGTCTTGTGATGCCTGCCATCCCCGGTCCCTAGCAGTGCCCTGGCACATGGTAGGTGTTAAGCCAGTATTGAATAGATCAATGGATCAACTGATTGGTTTAATTTGACCTATTCCACAAAATAGGTATTCTCAGCTAGAAGGGCCTCCCTGTGAGGTCTGGGATTGTGTTTTCCTTGTTTGCAGCTGTATCTTCTTATGATGGATGTGGAGAGGAGATGCCCAGGTCCCCATTTGTGCACCCGAGGAGGATGACCCTTGGAGACTCCTTGTCCAAGGTCACGTCCTTTCAAAACTGACCCATGTTGGGTATAAAGGTATCCTGGGCCCTTCAGGCCAGTTTGGGACAACTCAGAAGGGCCACACTAGCTCCAGAGACCCTCATGGCATGGCCATGACTGGTCTTGTATCAGGGTTAGACTTTGGACTTCTCCCTCCATCCAAGCCTGCTTCCTTCCCTGTCCGTCCTCGGGTGTTGTGCCTTCTCTAGTAAACATTATGCCCATTGAACTCTGTCTCCAACTGCTTTTCAAAGTACCCAGGCTGCCACCCCTTCAGTCCCAGCACAGCCTGAGGGCACCGATTAGCTACTTACAAAACGTTTTCCTGAGTGAATAAATGGATGAGCAATTTTCTCTCGGAATAAATTGTAGCTCTGTCAGCCCCTCTGCCTCCCACTCTAGCTATGAGCTCTCCGTGGGAAGCAGCAGTATCTTTTCCATCTCTGCAACCTCAGTGTCTAGTACCATGCCAGGTACACAGCAGGTGCTCAATAAGTGTTGGGGGTGGCGGTGATGAATATTTGAGCTCCAAAGGAGGACAGATTAGGGGGAGAGAGTGTAGGTGAGTCAGCATCAACCCAACCCTCTCACCTCTCCCAGCAAGGGTGAGCTCGAACACGGTTTCTAGAATGTCCAAATGGAACTGGTGTTTTCTCCTCTGCTTTCCTTCTCCAAGACCCTTTCCACGTTGCTTGTTTGAGGAAGAGATGTTGGCTGGGAACTATAAAGTTGTCTTCAGGAAGGACATCAATGGGACGCTTGGAGGCCACTGAAACCATCTCAGCAGCGTGACTTGTGGGGGATCAGCAAGAATTGGTTCTGGCAATTGACTCAGCAGTTCTCTAAAGCCCAGACCCAGGAGAGGCTGCCCCTCCCACCTGCAACCTGAGCCCTCAGGGCTGGAGGCAGCCAAGGCAGTGGATGGTGCCTGAGCTGTGGGGACCACCGGGGGCCATCTCCCAGTTCTACAATATCAGGCAAATGACATCACCTCTCAGAGCCTCAGTGACCTCCTTTGTAAAATGGGGTCCCTCCAGTTCCACATCAGACCAGAAAAGAACAGGAGCATTTACTGTCTTCTCAGGAATACCCTAAGGGACATGGAAAATCTCCTTCCTGTGAAATTGTCGCTGAAGCTTGGGATCCCCACCCCACAGATGCCAGCTAAAGACTTCGTCAGATCTTGCTCCATCTTGAGTCAGATCAATGGAGTCTGAATTCCAACCTTGCTCCTTGCCAGCTGTGTAACCTTGAGCAAGATGCTCGCCCTCTCTGAGCCTCTTCGATGTCACCTGTAAAATGGGGCCAACTATGCTGATTTGTGTAGTCGTTGTGAGGATTAACCTGTTGTATGTCATACAGTCATCGCAGGACCCGATTCCGAAACTGAATCTAATACAACTTTGTGACTCGAATAATTCAGTTTAGGGCTGCGGAATTATAGCCTCTGTGGAATCCACAAAGTGACTGACAGAGACTGTGCTGTGTCCCCCCCTCCCCATTGGCTGGCCCAGTTATTTCTTACCAACCTGAATCATTTAATTTTTTCAAAAATATTACACTTCAATTTTTTTTCTGATTACATAAGTAACACATGTTCATTGTAGTATATTTGGAAACCACAGAAAAGCACAAGAAACAAATAGATATCACCCAGAGATAAACACTGCTAACACTCTTATTTTTCTAGCTGTCTATACTCTATGCTGCATTCATATATACATGTGTGCACATAAATACCCACGCTTCTTCCCTTCACTTGGGTCACATGGTATAAATCAGATTATAACCTGCCTTTATCACTTAACATGTTGTGGGAATTTTCCCGTGTAATGAAATATTCTTCCATGACATGATTTTGAATTATGTCACGTATTCTATTTTATGGACGTACTGCATTTATCCATTTTTCCTAATCAAAGTTTCCCTTGCCCCCAGTTTTCCCAATTATAAAGAATACAAGGCTGAACATCTCTGGCACAGCAAATATCAATATGATTTCTAACTATTTTGCTGCCAAAATGCGCCCCCCCCCGAAAAGTTTACTAATTTGCACTTTCCAGTTAGCATCTGAGTATGCTGTTTCCCCATGCCATGCCAACTTTGGCTACTAGAGTTTTTAATAAAATGCTTCGTCTAGTGTGTGTTTCTAAAATTCAAAAATCAAAATGAGGGGGTGCACGGGTAGTTCAGTGTCAGAATTC
This sequence comes from Myrmecophaga tridactyla, assembly GCA_004026745.1. Lineage (NCBI taxonomy): Eukaryota > Metazoa > Chordata > Mammalia > Pilosa > Myrmecophagidae > Myrmecophaga > Myrmecophaga tridactyla. The sequence continues at coordinate 63,737 of PVIY010010519.1, forward strand.
TTGCCTGCCATGCAAGAGACCAGGGTTCAGTTCTCGGTCCATGCACTTCCACCCCCCCCCAAAAAAAAACAAGAAAAAACAAACAAAAATTCAACAAATGGTGCTGCAATAACGGGATACTCACATAGAAAAATAATGAAATGTGACCCCACCATACAGCATACCAAAAAAAAAAAAAATTAAAGTGAACCCAAGTTCCCTCTTTCATACAAGATTTCAGCACAAGCTTGTTGTATGACCTTGGGCAAGTCACTTCCCTTCTTTGGGCTTCCATATCTTTACATATCAAATGAGGGGATACATTTTAATTGGAGTCTTTCGATTGCAAGTGACACAAGCCAAACCTAATTGGCTTAAGTCAATGTGATGGTTGGGTTCTGGTGTCAACTTGGCCAAGTGACGATGCCCAGTTGTCAGGGCAGGCAAGTATTCGTGGCTGGTTGATAAACCGGAAGGCTGGAATATTAAGTCATCTGTGGCTGATTACATCTGCAATCAACTAAGGTGTATCTCCCGCCAAAGATATTAATCGACCTCGCTGAAGGCTTTTAAGGGAGAAGAGAGACTCTTTCCCTGCTTCTACAGGCAGCAAAGCTCACCTGTGGAGTTCATCCAGACCCTTCATTGGAGCCTCCAGCTTCACACCTGCCCTGTGGATTCTGGACTCTTCCATTCCCACGGTTGCGTGAGACACCTTTATAAATTCCTCCTGTTTGTTCTGTTTCTCTAGAGACCCCTAATACATCCAATAATCAGTCATTTATTAGTTCATGTAGCTCTAAAATTCAGGGAATAGGATCCTCAGATACAGTTCTATCTAGCCACTCAAATGATATCAGAATTTGGTTTCTCCTGTCTTCTAGATGTTCTTTTGGGTTTTACTCTTGGCAGGCTCGTTCCAGGAAGTCACTTCCAGCACCTTTAAGGCCGACAGGCCTAATTAGCAATAACTTCTTTAATGAAAGAATCCCAAGACTCATTCTGATTGGGCTAGCTGGAGTCTTATGCCCATTTGTAAACCAATCGCTGGCAGAAGGGGGCTGGATTATGCTAATTGACCAGGTTTAGATCTTGGAAACCCTTCATTTGGGTAAGTGGTGTTTCCTCAAGGAAAATCACCTTCCGGCAGTATAACCAGAAGCAGGAAGAACAAGTGCCAGGCATGCAAATGAGCCTGGACAGTCTCTAAGGCCCCTTTTAACCCTGACATCTCAAGGGTCCTGGAAACTCTGGCTTCTTCAGCACATTCTCTGCAGAGCTTTTGCATACCTGGCATCTCCATAGCCAGTATCTACTTCCCATCAAGCTCACAATGTCTGGTTTTGGTGATCTTCTCTTCTGATGTGCTGGAAAGGAGGGAAGGGTAATAACCACATAAATTTATGGACCTCTGCTCAATAAATGGGGCCTTTTCCTTGCAAAGGCACAAAGCTCACTTTATAAATACTAATCAGGAAGGAAAGGAAATCAACTCAAGTGGGAGAGGAAATGGAAAATTGCTTTTTCCTCTCTAGGCCATTAAAGTGACCATCATTTGTTGTGTGAGGCTGTCGGGTGGGCTGTCTTCCCTTCCTGTTCTCAATGATGAGGATGACAGTAACTACCATTTATAAGGTACCTACTATGTGCTGCCCAGAGGTATAGTGCTTCATGTGCATTACCTTGAACCCCCATTTTACAGATGAGGAAACTGAGGCTCTGGAAGTTTAAATCACTTGTTCAGGAAGATCCAGGCAAATAAGAAATCGAGCCAGGATTCACGCTCAGCCTACCTGATCTTAATGTCTGACCCATTTCTACTTAACAAACCACCTGGTGTTTCTCCAGGGAGAGGAACTTAATTGTTCTTCGCCATTTGAGTTTTTTTGGATCTGCTACACATCAGATTTCTATTTTATGCTTCCAAGCATCAAGCTTAAAACCTGACTGCTTTTGTGAATATAAATTTATAGACTTGCAGACCTCATGGGCCGAGGTGTCCCCAGAGAGGAAGTGTAATATCTCTAGCTCTGGGCAGTTTATACATTTTGTCCTTATTTTATGTCCACAATGATTTTGCCATATAAATGGTCTCAGTCTCATTTTACTGATAAGGACATTGAGGCCAGAGGAGTGATTGGGACTTGATCCCAAATTTCATTCATTTATTCTATGAATAATTAATGAAATGCTTAAGTAAGTACTTAACTGGATCTTACCCAGCTTCCTCTTAACCAAACTTGCCATCATTACTGACGCTCATTTTCTCTATAAAACCTGTGGACTGTTGAGAGTCTACTCTGGAGGTCACTCTTATGCAAGCTTCAGGTAGACATTGCTACCTATCATAACCTGCCAACCCCCAACCTGGACCATTCCAGCTAATCCTAAAGAACACCTAGGGCAATATATAAGATTCCACAAGGGTTCCAGGCACTAGAGTAACTTTCCAGAAACCTACAATCTCTAATGGTTCCCTGGACCAGGTAAGTCCTAGAGAGCCCAGCCTCTCCAGAACATCAAAAAGTTCCATCTCCCTACCCCGATTAGAGCAGACCTTTCCAACATGAAAAAATTGGAATGGCCATGGCCCAAACACCTCTAAAGAGAGTGATAGAAAGGTCAAAGGTGATGGTGGAGTTATACAGAGAAGATAGGATTTAACAAACGAATATGATTACTGAATCATTAGACTGATATCTCTTTTAGTCTCCAGTATCTTAGAGCAGCTGGAAGTAAAAACCTAAAATTGTAAAATTATAACCCATGTCAAGCTCTGAAATATGTTCTGCAACTAATTGTGGTGCCGTGCTTTGAAATTTATTGCTTTTTTGTATATATGTTATTTTTCATAAAAAAGAAAGAAAAAAGTCAATTCTGATGATAAAGTAATATTTAAGCCTTCTAGCCTTCTATATTCAGGAGCAGCTAGAAGGAAAAATCTAAGAGGATCTTTTGGTAGCCTCTGACAAGCTCTGGGATCTGTCGTGTAACTACTTGTTGAAGAGTGCTTTGAAAACTATTGCTTTTTTATTTCTTTGCTTTTGTATACATACTATACTATACAATAAAAAAAGAAAAAACAACCTGTGGAGTGGCCCCCCGCAGCCTACTGGGGACCAGCAAGCATTACCCTCATTTGCCTGAGCTCCTGGGACCCCTCAACCGAGTTGCCTGCTTCCTCCAAGTCTGTTGTGCTCCTTCCCCAAATCTGTTTATGCCAGTTGTACTTGTTAGTCTAATAACCCAACTTAATTAAGCAAACTGATTAAATTACATTTGGTGTGAAAGGAAAGGGAAATGTTTCTGTGAACAGGAAACTGGATGCTATGCAAAGACTCAATAATGGTGAATTCCTGGAGATAGAAAACCTGCCATCCCCACAGGCCTGGGGGTGTCTGTTAGAGGTCGGAGGCAACACATGTCACAGTGGGGCAGGGCGGGGTGGGGGTGGGGCTTTGTGGGGAAAATCTACGAAATGCCAAAAGCAAAATTACACTTGGTGAAAAGGCCTCACCTTCCTTGGAAGATAAGTGAATCAATGCACACGTCCCTATGTTTAAAAAGTGCTTAGGGATATATCATTGGTCTCATCCGGTTTAAGCATTTCCCTTTCGATTAACTGACCAATTACTGGTTCCGCATTTGATATTCGGAAAATGGACTCCTCAGATACCCGGGATGACCAGTTGCAGAAGGGTTTGGGGTGGGCAGGAGGAATTTGACACATCAAAAGTGGAGTTGTGCAGGCCCCCTTCTCCCCACCCCGAACTCTTTCCTTCTCTGGGACACCACCACGCCCTGATAAATGGCATGGGCATTTGCCAGGAGGCCTGTGCCCAAACCAGGGTGTCTCCAGACCCTTCTTCCCCCACTTTGTCCACAGCCCCAAACAAAGTCCTGTTGAGGCAGCCTCCTTAGAACCTCCCCACACCACCCGCCCCTCCCTCTGCTCTCCTTTATTCCCACCTGCTCCCACCTCGCCTTTCCTTCTGCCTACAAATTTTTCTTGAGTCCCTACTACGTGCTGGTCACTCAGCTGACTCCAGGGAAGCACCAGCGAGTCCAATCAGCAAGGTCCCTGCCCGCAAGGAGATTCCAGGTTAACACAGAAGACACAAAACCAAGCAAAAAAAAAAAACAGTAAAACACACCAAGACTTGCAAATTGCTCTCTGTGCTTTGAAAAGAACAGAGCGGGAGGTGAGAGAGTAACTTGGAGGGGCTGCTCTGAAAAGCAATCAAGGAGAGCTTCCCGAAGGAGGTGACATTCAAGCCGAAAGCCAAAGGAGGAGAAGGAGCCAGCGGAGAGAGAAAAAAACAGGAGGAAACACCGCAGGGGAAGGCTCGACATCGGGTGGGAGTTGAAATGAAATCAGTCCACACAACTGGGGTGTGGAGGGGCATGGGACGATTTAGGGGAGGTCAGCAGGGCTCGCGGGCCACGGGGTGGGGTTTGGATTTTATGAAAAAAGGCAACAGGAAGCGTTGGAAGGTTTCAAGCAGGGACCCGATGCTTCTTTTTAATTAAACTTTCTGGGTGGAAAAAGTTGCAGATTCACATGCAGCTATAAGAAATAGTAGCGATCCCACGCACTCTTTCCCCAGTTGTCCCCTGGGGTGACATCTTGCAAACCCATAGTACAATAACACAGCCAGGATATTGGTGTCG
>PVIY010010520.1:0-33041 GCA_004026745.1 Myrmecophaga tridactyla
ATAACTTATCCTTCACTTAGAAGAAATTTCTCAACAAGCCCCACATCACTGAATCTCTAGAAATTTAACTGAGGTGGAAAGACCCTAAAAATTTGTAGGATTTATTTTCCACTCTCTTACCAATAGGGTTGCTACTTCCTGCACACTAGGTCCAATCATCAGCACAATGAACCAGTGTGATGTCTTGTGGGAGAGAAAAGTGACCAAGTTTCCTGTGTCTAGATTATGACATAGGACGGAGAGTTGATATACCCTTGAGATAGGACAGTGAATGTGTATTGCTGGCCTTGCCAGCTGAGAGTAAACTGTTTCTGGTGGTCTTTACTAAGAAGTATTGAGATAAAAAGCCAGATAAATGGCTATATACCAGGGACCAGAGGAAGTATTAATTTTCTCAAGCAACAAAATCACATCTGGAACAGCAGCTGCAATTGGAGTCACTACCCCATTAAGTTTATGATCATCTATTGTCATTCTCTAAGTGTCATCTGTTTTCTCCACAGCCCAAATAGAATTGAATGGGATGTAATTAGAATCACCAGCATCCTTCAAGTCTTTGATGATGGCACTTATCTCAGTAATTCCTCCAAGAATGTGGTATTATTTGGGAGATAGACAAGTGGTTTCCACGTATCCTTTCCTATCCTAATAGCTCTCAAATCACAGTTCACCAATGTGAACCAATGTGGGGATTATACTAGTTGCCAAATGTCTATGCTAATTATGAATTCCGGAACTGGGGAAATATCCACAGGTGAGTACAGGAGCCTACTGGCCTACTGTGAAATGGACCTGAGCTAAACTCCATTGATCACTTGACCTCTATAAGCTCCTCCTCTGACCAAGTGATATTTTAGGGCCCTAGGAATTAGTGTCTGTTCAGAGTCAATGTCCTAATCCCTCAAAAGTCTCATTATGTCCCTTTCCAAAATGCACAGTCACCCTGGCAAATGGCCATCAGTCCCATTGGGGAAGGCTGGGAGGAATATCAGCTGTATACATTTTTGGCAGTATAGGATCATCCTTCCTCAACAGGACCTGGCCTCCCCTTCATTCAAAGCCTTCTGGGTCTATAAATTGACTCAAGCCTGGAAATTGATTGAAAGGCTGTGAATCTCTGTTTTGGTGATTCAAGTTAGCCTTTTGTTCACTAGACCCAGAATTCTTCTGCTTCTACATATCAAGTAAGAATTTAGTAAACTGAACAGCTATTTCTATTCTAGGGCCATCAAGATCAACTAGCCAATTCCATAGATGTCCGTCAGTCAAACTATGTTGTCACTGCTTTGACTCTGCTGTCCATTATGGTAACCCCTTACCTAGTCTTTGGTGATTAAGTGCTGCTACTTGGGCCTGGCCACCACAGGAGCCTATTTTCCCCACTGCACTTAGCTGTCTCAATTCAATAGCAGCAATTCCCACTGTAATTCATGACCTACAGAGAAGAGTAACCACGGAGCTCTTCAGAGTTGCTGGGACTCCTCCAACAAATTTAATTCTCACAGATTGGTAAGTGAGTGTGTCCCCTGGGCTTTACAGGATGGGTGAGCAGGTCTTACTTCATAAATCTACCCTAACATACAAATCTTTTAAAACTTTTGGGTTCCTTCATCTATATTATATCAGGACAGTCTGGCTTTTCAATTTCATAGGTGTAGGCTACCTTCTTTGGTTCATATTTCAGCCATCCAACCAACCAAACTGTTAGAGTTCTTTCTAAGTCATTGAACTACAACCCTGAATCCAGAATCTCTGCCTGTTGGGCCCATATTAATAAATTCAATCTGATTCAACCTTATGTTTCTTCTATCATCATCCCATACCCTTTGTCATGGTCAGGTTCATGTGTCAATTTGGCCAGGTGGTGGGGTCTGTTTGTCTGGTTGGGCAAGTATTGTCCTGTCTGTTGCTATGTGGGCATTTCTTAGAATTAAATCATTATCACATTGGCTGTATCCACAGCTGAATGCATTTGTCATCAACCAAGGGGAGTGTTCTCTGCAATGAGTGATGCTTAGTCTAATCACTGGAAGGCTTTTAAGGAGGATTCAGAACAGACAGTCTCTCTTCCTGCTTCAGCCAATGAGCGTCTCCTGTGGAGTTCATCCAGACCCTTCATCAGAGTCATCAGTGTCACAGCCTGCCCTACGGATTCTGGACTCTTTGTTCCCACAGTTACATGAGACTCTTTTATAAATTTTATATCTAAAGATATTTCCTGCTGATTCTGTTTCTCTAGAGAACCCTAGCTAATACAGTTTGGTACCAGGACTGGGGTGGTTCTTAAGAAACAGAATCTTAAAAGTGGATTTTTATGATTGGTTTTCTACTCTGACTGGACTCAAAGGCACTAAGGACTCTGATTCCCATAATCAGAATGACACTGCCAATCCATGGGGCTGGCAAAAGAGACAGTCAAAATATCATCATTGGATTCTTCTAATGCTTTGCTTGTATGAAGCCATGTTCTGGGGAAAATGTCTTTGACACCTTTACAGAGTTTTATGGAAATAGGAGGTATAGAGATGTTAGCTGGTTGTTGTTAGATACACTGTATACGTTAATGACTAAAAGGGATGAGTTTAAGCCTTGAAATGAAAAGCTTACATGCCATCTGACAGACGTAAACATTTCTATGAGTGTCCTGAAGGAAAATTTTATTACCTGTAGCCATAGACTTGAGAACTCCAAAAATCAGACTCAGAATCTTATTGTTAGAGCAGCAACTTTACAACATAAACTGAAATCTCAATCATGCAGGGTGTCTGCCATTAAAGTAAGGACATTTATTGGAAAGGAGTGGGACCTTGAAAAATGGGATGATGACATACGGATTGATAATGGTGTCGGTGGAGAGGTTGAAACCCTAGGTCATGCTGAGTTTTCTCTAGATAACACTGTAATAGTCTGCCATGAGGGCATAGCCACCCCACCTCCAGCCTGCCTTTAGGCAGCTAACCTCCACCTGAAGGGATTATCCTTAGACTAATTAATCATGTTTCACCAGATGAAACTGCAAATGAATGCCCTAAAGCAAATGACTTGGAAAATATCTCTAATTCTTTTCATGACTGATCCCCACCACCCCTCATCTCTTCCAGACCTATAACTAGACTAAGGCCCCTAAAGGTGAGGTACAAAGTATCACACATGAGAAGGTACCTTATACTCCAAAAGAACTGTGTGAGTTTTCCAATTTATATAGACAGAAATCAGGGAAATATGTGTGGCAATGGATTTTAAGGGTGTGGGTTAATGGTGGGAGGAATATAAAGCTGGATCAGGCTGAATTTATTGATACAGGCCCACTAAGCAGAGATTCTGCATTCAATGTTATAGCTCGAGGAATTAGAAAAAGCATTAACAGTTTGTTTGGATGGTTAGCTGGAACATAGATCAAAAGGTGGCCAACATTACCTGAGGTTGAAATGCCAGAGTTTCTCTTGTATAATGTAGATGAGGGGTTCCAAAGACTTATAGAGATTGGAATGTTAGCGTGGATTTATCATGCAATGTCTGCTCTTACACCCCAGGAATATCCAGAGGATGCACCTTTTATCAGAACTGTGAGAAATAAATTTGTGAGGCTAGCACCATCATCTCTGAAGAGCTCTGTAGTTGCACTTCTCTGTAGGTCAGATATTACTGTGTGAACTGCTGTCACTGAGTTGGAATCCTTAAACACAATGGGGATGACCAGATTCTGAGTTGGCAGAAGCCAAGTGGCAGCACTTAATCGCCAAAGACAAGGTGGACGTGGCTATAAAAATAGACAGCAGACTCAAAGCAGCAGTCAAAATAATTTGACTCACAGAGACTTGTGGCACTGGCTAGTAAATTATGGGGTACCTAGAAGTACAATGGATGGGCAGTCTACTAAATTCTTGTTTGAACTGTATAAACAAAAGAGTTCTAGCTCAAGTAAATAGAAGTCTAACTTGAATTACAAAAATGGAGAGTCACAGTCTCTTAATTTCCAGACTTGAGACAGTTTACAGACCTAGAGCCCTTTGAATGAAGGAGAGGCCAGGTTCCTTTGGGGGAGGACCCTGTTACACTGCCACAAATTTATACTGTTAATCATCCTCCAAGTGTTCCCCAAGAAGACCGATGGCCTTTTACTAGGGTAACTGTGCTTTGGAGAAAAGGAAATGATCAGATATTTCAGGGATTATTAGGCACTGGTTCAGAAGTGACATTAATTCCAGGAGACCCAAAAGGTCACTCTGGTCCACCAGTCAGAATGAGGACTTATGGAGGTCAGGTGATCGATGGAGTTTTAGCTCAGGTCCATCTCACAGTCCAGTGAGTCCCCAGACCCATTCTGTAGTAATTTCCCCAGTTCCAGAATGCATAATTGGAATAGGCATACTGAGCAACTGACAGAATCCCCACATTGGCTCCCAAACTCATGCAGTGAGGGCTATTATAGTGGGAAAAGCCAAGTGGAAGCCATATAGTAAATAGTAAATCAGAAGTGATACTGGATTCCTAGAGAGATTGCAGAGATTACTGTCATTCTTAAGGACTTAAAGATACAGAGATGGTGATTCCAAACACATCTCCATTCAACTCTCCTATTTGGCCTGTGCAGAAAACAGATGGATCTTGGAGGATGACAGTGGATTATTGTAAGCTTAGCCAGGCGGGAATTCCAATTGCAGCTGCTGTTTTGGATGTGATATCATTGTTTGAGCAAATCAGTGCATCCCCTGGTACCTGGTATGCAGCTATGGATCTGGCAAGTGGTGTTTTCTCAATAGCTGTTAGTGAGGACCACCAGAAACAGTTTGCTTTCAGCTGGCAAGGTCAGCAATATACTTTCACTGTCCTACTTCAGGGTATATAAACTCTCCAGCTCTATGTCATAATCTTGTCCGCAGGGACTTGATCATTTCTCCCTCCCACAAGACATCACACTGGTCCAATGTATTGATGATATCATGCTGATTGAACCTAGTGAGCAAGAAGTAGCAACTACTCTAGACTTACTGGTAAGACATTTGCGTGTCAGAGGATGGGAGATAAACCCAACCAAAATACAGGGGCCTCCCACCTCAGTGAAATTTCTAGGTGTCCAGTGATGTGGGGCATGTTGAAATATTCCTTCTAAGGTGAAGGAGTCATAGGCCCCTCTTATGACCAAAAAAGAGGCCCAATGCCTAGTTGGTCTCTTTGGAGTTTGGCGACAACATATTCCTCATTTGGGTGTGCTACTCTGGCCCATTTATCGAATGACCAGAAAAGCTGCTAATTTTGAGTGGGGACCTAAACAAGAGGAGGCTCTGTGACAGGTCCAGGGTGCTGTACAAGCTGCTCTCTCACTTGGACCATGTGATCCAGCAGATCCAATGGTGCTGGAAGTGTCAGTGGCAAATAGAGATGCTGTCTGGAGCCTTTGGCAGGCCCCTATAGGAGAATCACAATGCAGACTCTTAGGATTTTGAAGCAAAGCCTTACCATCTGCTGCAGATAACTATTTTTCTTTTGAGAAACAGCTTTTGACCTGCTACTGGACCTTAGAAGAGACTGAACACTTAACCATGACCAAGTTACTAGGAGGCCCATTGTCTCCACTCCTGCCACATTACCTTCTCTTTCCCAAACCAGAGCTATGGCCTCTTGGGGAGTTCCTTACAGTGAATTGATTGAGGAAGAGAAAACTCAGGCCTGGTTTACAGATGGTTTTGCATGATATGCAGGTACCACCCATAAGTGAACAGCTGTAGTAATGCAACCCCTTTCTGGAGTGTCCCTGAAATCCTCCCAGTGGGTAGGACTTCGAGCAGTGTGTCTGGTTGTTAATTTTACTTGGAAGAAGAACTGGCCAGAGGTGCGTTTGTATACTGACTCATGGGCTGTTGCTAATGGTTTGGCTGGATGGTCAGGGACTTGGAAAGACCATAATTGGAAGATGGTGACAAAGAGGTCTGGGCAAGAAGTATGTGGGTAGACCTTTCCGAGTGGGCTAAAAACATGAAGATATTTGTGTCCCATATGAATGTGCACCAGAGGGTGACTTCAGCAGAGGAAAGTTTTGATAATCAAGTGGATAAGATGACCTGTTCTATAGATACCAGTCAGCCTCTTTCCCCAGCAATTCCTGTCATTGCCCAATGGGCTCATGAACAAAGTGGTCATGGTGGTAGGGATGGAGGTTATGCATGGGCTCAGCAACATGGACTTCCACTCACTAAGGCTGACCTGGCTACAGCTACTGCTGAGAGTCCAATTTGCCAGCAACAGAGACCCACACTCAGCCCCCAACATGGCACCATTTCCCAAGGTCACCAGCAGCTATATGATGGCAGGTTGATTACATTGGACCAGTTCATTCACGGAAAGGGCAGCGATTCATTCTAACTGGAATAAACACATGCTCTGGATGTGGGTTTGCTTTCCCTTCATGCAATGCTTCTGCCAAAACTACCATCCATGGGCTTGCAGTCTGCCTTTTCCTTTGTCATGATATTCTACACAGCAATTGCTTCTTATCAAGGAACCAACTTCACAGCAAATGAAATGTGGGAATGGGCACATGTTCATGGAATTCTCTGGTCTTACCATGTTCTCCATCATCCAGAAGCACCTGGATTGATGAAATGATAGAATGACCTTTTGAAAACTCAATCATGGTGCCAACTAGATGCCAATACCTTGCAGGGCTGGGGTGATTGTCTCCAGGAAGCTGTGTATGCTCTGAATCAGCGTCTACTGTATGGTGCTGTTTTTCCCATAGCCAGGATCCATGGGTCCAGGAACCAAAGGGTGGAAATGGGAGTGGCACCACTCACTATTATCCCTAGTGATACACTAGGAAAATTTTTGCTTCCTGTCCCTATGACCTTGAGCTCTGCTGGTCTACAGGTTTTAGTTCCAAAAGGGGTGGTGTTTCCACCAAGAGAAACAACAATGATTCCATTGAACTGGAATCTAAGACTGTCACCTGGTCACTGGGCTATTCATGCTCCTGGATCAACAAGCCAAGAAGGGGGTTGCTTTACTGGCTGGGGTGATTGACTCTGACTATCAGGGGAAAATAGGACTGCAACTATACAACGGAGGTAAAGAAGAATTTTCCTGGAATATAGGAGATCCCCCAGGGTGTCTTCTAGTACTACCATGCTCTGTGGTTAAAATCATTGGAAAACTGCAACAACCCAATCCAGGCAGTACTACCAATGGCTCTGAAAGTTTGGTTTTCAGAAATCTTGGTACTGCAGCTATTGAAGATAATGATTTCTTTCAGGGAAGATAGATTTCTTACATGCATTTATGCTGTGCCTGAGCTGGGACTTTGAAGACCTGAGCTCATCCTCTTAACCTCCACTTTCTTCAGTGCAGTTTGAAACAACCAACCAATTCCCCTATACCCTTTAGTTTGAGTAAATTGTTCTAAGGTAGCAAATACATGGTCACATAGAAACTTGCTTTCTATAAGTATTTGATTAAGAGTATCTTATGATGATGCTTTGTGTATCTCTATTGACCCATCATTATATGGGGTGCCCTTTTTACCACTGAACATAGTCATTAGTACCTTTAAATCTAATATAATTAGAGAACTAATCCAGAAAACCCAAAACAAATTTAGAAAGCTCACTTTAAGATTCTGTTCCTCTTGAACAACTTCTGGTACCAAAATCTGCATCAGTTCAACTAGAGATGCAGAATCAGTAGGTTTAATGCAAGGAATTGGTTAATGTGATTGTGGGAGCTGGTCAGGCAAGTCTGAAATCCATAAGGAGGCCATCAGGAAGGCTGACTAGAACTCTGGCACATGCAGAGGCTGCTATCCAAGGTGGAATTTCTTCTTTACCAGGGAAGACTTAGCTCTGCTCTTAAGACTTTTCAACTGATTGAATCAGAACAACTGATCTAGTATAATCCCCCTTACGTAGAGTCAATGGATTATGGACTTTAATCACATCTACAAAATACTTTCACAGCATCACATAGATGAGTGTTTGATTGAATAACTGTAGGCTAGCCAACTTACCAGTTCAGAAGACCTCCACAGACATCAAACAAAAACCTTTGCTTCAGAACTGGAAGGCAACATAGTAAAGCCAAAGGATATTAAGATACGGAATCATGCAGACAAGTTGTCTTCTGCAGCTTCTAGCTGAGTGACCTCAGTGTGGTAAAAACTGGCTGCTCTTCAACAAAACTGTTTTTCTTCTTCCTCATCACATAGCTAGACTGTCTTTCCAAGTTTCCCTCGCAGTTATATTTGACCATATGACTAAATTCTAGTCAATGAAATGGAAGAAAAGGTGTGTGGCACTTCTGGACCTCATCCATAAAACCTCCCCTGTCCTCCTCCCTGTTATTTTTTCTCCTTCCAGATGGCTGGAATGAAGGTGATCCCAAGACAGCTTTGGAATTTACATGTTGACTAGGGAAGCACCTTTGTTACCCTTGGCCCCAGATAACTGCAGAGAGAAGTCTGCCCCGCTGACTTTTTCACCCACTCACTACTGTTATTTGATCAAGAAATAAACTTCATAATACTTAAGACATATTTATAGTGGGTATGGGATCTGCTTGTTACAGTAGTTAGTATAACATTAATTAAAACATTTAGGGCAAGCTACTAAACTTTCCCAAGCTTTGTTTTTTTTCTCATCTCTAAGCATGTTCTTAGAAAGATGCATATGTATTGGTTAGGGTCTCTTTTACTTAGGTACCTGGACCCATGTTACTCTACTTACTTTATTCTCCTTAGGGCATTGCTCTGTCCGTGTGGTCTGAGGTTGCTCTAAATCATGTTTGTGTTCCAGCCAACATGTACAGGAAAAAGGACATGCCTGTTCTTTAAAGGGCAGGATATTGGTATTGCATATGTCTCTTCTGCTCACATCCCATTGACCAGAATGTTCTCCCACTTAGCCACAAGGGAGGCTGGGATATGCTGCCTTCATTCTAGACAATGATGTGCTCAGCTTAAAATCAGGGGTTCTGATCCTATTAGGGAAAAATGGAGAATAAAAGACATCTAGCAGTCTCTGCACAGGTGTAAATCGTTTTAAAAATTGAACAAATGGCCAGGACAATTATTCACAAGCCCCACTGTGACTCCTTAATTTTCCAGACCTCGTCCTGCTTCCTCATCCCTAATCACCCACACACTCCATCCCCTCCAGTGTGCCTTTAGATAAGATTGTTAACAGCCTTCTCAGGCTTTCATTAAAACAGTTATGAGATACCAGGTGGGACAGCAAGCCTGCACCACCTTCCCCCCACCCTCACCATGCAGATACTAGACAGGCCCAACCTGTGGCTGAGCCCCCATTAAGCTGTGTCCCTTGGTCTAGGTGACTGTGACACATCCTCAGTGCTTGCTTCTCCGATCCCAGATGTCAGCCACATGAAGCCTAATGATCTACAGCTGGTTACTGGGCATCTTTGGATACTCAAAGGCTCAAGCCAAGGACTAATAATAATTAGAATAAAAATTGCTACCATTTAGTGCTTGCCCATGGTCTGGTGCCAAACAAGGCCCTTTGTATGATTGCTCATTTGCACACATAAACTATGAGTGGGGAATATGCTCTCCATTTTACAAATAAGAAAATTGAATCTCAAATAAGCTAGCTTGCCTCAGTTCCCATAGTTAAGTTAGTGGCAGAGGCAGGATTTGAATCGAGAGTTTTCTTACCACCCACCCATCTCTGTTCTTTAAAACATCAATAATGGAGGACATATCTGGGACACGCCTTTTTCTCATGGAATAGCTCTCAGTTCCTTTGCATGTATGTAGGAGGGAGAGATATGCTTCTACCCCACTCTCAGTCCCTGTGGTCTGGTGACCCTCCACCCACCATGGCCTAGGCCTTAGCCAGTTGGTGCATTACCCCATGGCCACCCTAATTTGTTCAGGAGTTGGCGTGTGAGCCACTCAGAGCTAAGGGGTCTTTGGTGGGAAGGTGAAGCTGTATAGGAGAGAATGTTGGAGAGAAGATTTAGGAAAAGAGCATGTCCCTGCCGGTTCCTTGATCCCCTGAATCAAGCCCTGCTTTAGCTGGAATTGCCTGGGATATTCACTAACTTGGGCCCCAGGGTATGCATCTAGGATGTGACTGAAGCAGGATTGGAACCAGGTCTGGAGCTCCTGCCCAGGCACCAGAAGAAAAGGTAGATGGTAACCATGCTGCAGCCTGAAAGGGGTAGATGCTGCTCTTCTCTGCACCTTCTCTCCACAACCCTGCTCCTCAACCTCTGTCTTAGCGTTAAAGTATCCCAAGGCTTATTTGTTAATGACCAGTGTGGCCTGAAGCAAATGCCTAGAAAATCCTTTTAATGCATAAAGTAGGCAAAGTTAAAACAAAACCAAACCCACCTGGTATCATAGCATCTCTTACACTGTTTGGGCACTGCTGGTATACTTGTCTGAATGCACTCACTAAATTGTATTTATGTATCTTACCCAGAAAATGCTGGAGGTGCCACACTCAGCTGCTGGGGGCGGGGGGGGGGGGTTGCAAGTTATATGTGTCAGGTGCTCCCCTGGGTGCTGAATAGCCATGGGTGATCAAATACAGAAAAATTCCTGCCCTTGAGGAGCTGAAAGACTAGGAAACCTTCTACGAATGAGTTCAAGCATTATCAACTGATACTATATTTTGCAGCAGACCTACATATGCATTCTTGCATCTGGGTTTAGCAATTGAAATCAGCTTTATCAGGTGTGTCCCTGGGTGTTAAACATGGGGGAAAATAATCAGGAATTTTATCTTTTAACAAACTGTTTCATTATCGGGTGTATCAGTCAGGGTCTCAGAGGTGCTGGAAGAGAATTTAATAAAGAGATTATATATAAAGGTGCAGAAACCAACCAGGAATTGTACAGGCTCCCAGAGGAGTAATAAGGTGAAGCTGAAATCACCACTAAGCAGAAGAAACAAGGTGAAGGAAGGAGGGGCTGCAGAACCCAGAGAGACCTTGGCTGTCATTCTCCCATGGTTACGTGTGACTATTGCCATTGCTATGTAGCTCCCATTTCCATAGGAAAAGCTCAGCCTTATCTCCGGGGTTCCATCCCACCCAAAGCCCATAGACATCTCCACCTTGGGTTTCCATGGGCAGTACAAACCATCAACATGTGAAAATTGGAACAGAACCTCGGATTACTACAGAGACAGATTAGCATGTATCCAGCAGAGCAGGAGGGCCAAAAATAGGAGCAAAAAAGAGTAAAGTATTAAAGTATATTTTTTAGTTCCAATAAAAGCATCTAAGTTTGCAGGATATTTACTCTAGGACCAGAACAACTAGATAGCTAAAGGAGAAAAATGAACTTTGAACACTACCTCATGCCATGCAAAATTATAATCTTGCAATTATAAACAACTTAATTTCTAAAATAAACATAGGAGAAAATCTTGACAAACTTGAGGTAAGCAAAGTTTTCTCAGAATGGAACAAAAAAACATAAACTATAAACAAAAAAATTATAAATTGACTGTATCAAAATTAACATCTTCTGTTCTTTGAAACACACTATTAAGAATATGAAAAGACATCCTACAGACTAAGAGGAAATAGCCTCAAAACATGGATCTGACAAAGGAGTTGTATGATAAATATAAAAGAACATATGAAACTCAATAATAAGAAGACAAATAACTCAATTTAAAAAATGGACAAAAGAGTTCACTTCTCCAAAGAAGAAATGTGAATCTCAAATAACTCCAAATAAAGACACTCAACACCACTGGTCATCAGAGAAATACAAATTAAAACCACAGTGAGGTACCCCTTCACAGCCACTGAAATAACTAATTTTTTTTTTAATCTGACAATACCAAGCGTTGACAAGAATGTGGAGCAATTGGAATGCACATGCGCTGCCCATGGGAAAGTAAAATGGTGCAACTACATTGGAAAATAATTTGGCAGCTTCTTTAAAAGTTGAACATATACTTAACATGTGATCAAGTTATTACACTTCTAAGTATTTACCCAAGAGAAATTAAAATTTATGTCCTCACAAAGACTTGTACACACATTTAATAAGAACTTTATTCACAATAGCCCCAAGCTGGAAAACAACCTAAATAACCCCCAAACTGGAAAACAGCCTAAATAACCATCAAAAGATAAATGCATAAACAAACTTGCAATAAAAATGAACAAACCACTGATATACACAACATGATGAAACTCAGAAGTTAAATAAGAGCCAGACACAAAAGAGTATTTTCTAAAGGATTCCATTTATGTAAAGTTCTAATATAAGGAAAACTAATTTATAGAGATAGACATCTGATCTGTGGTTGCCTGGGTTAGGGGTTGTGGGGCTGAGTGGGGAGAGGGATGAGGGGACTTTCTGTAAGGATAGGAATATCCTGTGTCTTGACTGGGGTGGTATTTACACAAATGCACACATTTGTCAATATTCATCGAACTGTGTGCTTAAGATGTATGCATTCATTATATGTAAGTTACAGTTCAATAAATTGATTTTTGAAAAGGTATCAAGGTAGTTATAGGAAAAATCAAAATGCTGTTAGACATCCTTGTAGATGAGACTTTTTGAGGGAGCAGTATAATCTCTTCAGTGCACAGACTATCAATCTGGCCCTTTCAGAAGTTGTTATCTTCTCCCCACATCCAAAAAGAGTTCTCCCTGGGTTGACTCTGGCTTGAATCAGTGCCCACACTGGAAATGAAGATGTATTTATGATTACTCCCTCTCTTCTACCTTTCACATTCTATCAGTGGCCAAATCCTATTGATTGTACCTCCTCCGTATCTC
Source organism: Myrmecophaga tridactyla (assembly GCA_004026745.1). Classification (NCBI taxonomy): domain Eukaryota; kingdom Metazoa; phylum Chordata; class Mammalia; order Pilosa; family Myrmecophagidae; genus Myrmecophaga; species Myrmecophaga tridactyla. Next base: position 12,761 of record PVIY010010520.1, read on the forward strand.
CTTATTTCCATACCCACAGCCCCCAGACCAATTAATGGTCCTTCATTTCCTCCTCAACTCCTATTTTGTCTTACTCTTCTTAGCCCACAACCACAGTGCTGCCAATATAAGCTTGTCACATCCCTGCTTCAAAGTCTTTTATTGCTCTCCTGTTGGAGACTACAAGCTGCCTACCCAATACTCATTCCCTGCTTTTCCCTTAGGAAAGGGACCTTGACTTTGAAAGGATTAGCAATGGGTGCAACTGAAAAACTACATTTCCAAGCCCTTTCAGATATGTGTCTTCGTTCTGGTAGATGGTGTAGAAGTGGGAGTCATTGGGTGACGTCTCCAGGAAAGTACATTTACAAAGTGTTGACTTAGCTAGGAGCCCCCCATTTTTTAAAAAAATATTTTTATTATAAACAACGAACAAACATACAAACATTCTTGACATACAAACATTCTTGACATGGTTACAATCAATGGCTCACAATATCATCATATTGCTGTATACTCATCACCATGATCATTTTTTTTTGAATATTTGCATCTCTCCAGCAAAAGAAAGAAAAGAGAAAAAAGAAAAAACTCATACATGCCATACCCCAGGAGCCCCTTTTGACAGTCTCCTTCCCCATTCCTCTTTCTTCCTGACTGGAATGTTATCATGATGGCTGGAGCAATAGTGGCCACCTAGTGACCATGAAGGGATGTTGAGGATGGAAGTAAGTGGTAAATATGGTGACCTGAGAGGTAGAAGGAGTCTGGGATATTGACAACATTGTGGAGCCAGCTAACCATGAACTAGCCTAAAACGAAATCTCTTTCTTCCAAATCAGACTTATTTGTGCCTCTCTTACTAGGAGATGAAAGTAATTCCTACCAGTTATAGCATCCTAATTGCCCTCTGGATGAAGTACTGGTTTCTTAATATGGTTTACAAGATTCTTCATACTCTGGGCCCCTAGGTTTCCATGGGTGAACTTCAGTCAGTTCAGGAAATGAAATGCATAATTGTTTATGTGTGTATGTGTGTGCATTTTTCCCTAGGGAGGGGATCAACAGTTTTCATCAGATTTTTAAAGGGAGCTGTGACCTCCCTCCCCCAAAAAATGTTTTCAATTTTAAAACCACCGTACTTACTATGCAGAGTTATCCCTTTCTACATATGAGGAAACAGATTCAGAATATTTAAAGTCCTTACAATGCTATTGAAAAATGCTGTGCTCTGGGCTAGTTCAGGGAGAAGGAAAAGGAGTGAGGTTGGAGGAAAGGATGCCAGGAGAGAAGGTGAATGTTCGTAGTGGTTTGAAGCAAGGGCAGAGTGTCTCTATTTGCATTCTGGACTCACGATGTGTCGGGACTTTCCCGCGGCCTGCTGGGCATCCTGCCTCTCAGCCAGTATGGCTTTCATTACTGAGGGCAATCATTTTAATGAGTTGTCTGCCTTCAGTTCTGCTTGACCATAATGTTCTCCAGCTGATTTCTCAGTAATTGAGAGGCTCTGGCTTTTGAAGTCATCTCATCAGCCTGGTTTTGTTGCCCTGTTCAGTTGTTTGGTTACCCCAAGAGGTACACAGCCCCCACATTTCCAGGGCACATTAGAGTAGATGTTTAGGTTCTTGCTCGATGACCACAGGGGCACTTCACTGGCCCAGATGATTTCAATAACCCCCATCTTTTCTGGGTTCCAGGAGAGAGTCAGTGCAACTTCAGAAAAACCAACATTCACTGAGCATCTGGTTTGCTGAGCCTCCTCTTAAGCCTCACGCACACCCTTTGAAAGCATCTTCACAGACTCTCAGGACAACATTGTAAAGGATTTTGTGTAGTGTATATTTTTCTTCCTATGTTTAGATGCCCAATAACTGCGCTTCCATCCTGTGTTTGGGTAATTCCTTACCATACGAATCTTACCAAAAGGCAAGTTCCACCTCTCTCTATGAGACCTGGGAAGCCAAGACACTCACTTTCCCAGGCCCCCCTTACTGCCAATCAACAGTGTTGGAAGGCAGGAGCTGGTGACACAAGGAAGAGGGACAATGAATGGCTCAACCCTCGTTGAGCTGGAGTAACAGAACCCCAGTGCCAGCTCCCGGTAGCTGTGAGGACAGAGGCAGAGCAATCCACGGCATCTAGAATTCTGTGGCTGTCCCTAGAGCAGTGTCTTCACACAACAGGTCCTGTGGCTTCAGGTTGGCCAAGGTTCTGGCTGCCCTTTTCCCAAGACTGATTTTCCTCTTTATTTTGTAGATGGGGAAAATGAGGTGCTTTGAGGAGATGTAATCTGTGGCGTGAACACACCAGGAATCCCGAGCCCCCATCTAATGCACTTTTCTGTGAGCTATATTCTTTCCTTAAATTTCTGCATCAGCGAGGAAATACGCTAAAGGCACATAATGATATAGGCCCCTAATTCCTTGCCCTGAGACCGATACACTCCATAAAACAGGCATTTAGGTAGTACTTGCTGTGTACCCAATGACTGTGGCAGGCACCGGGTGAATGTATTAGATGATGTTATGTAACAAAACAACCCTGAACTCAGTGGCTTAAAACAGGAGGCATTTATTATTGCTCACAAATCTACAGGTGGGCTAAACGTTCTCCTCGTCTCGGCTGGGCTTATTCACGCACTTGGCCGTCAGCTGGGTGTCATCGAGGCAGCTCTGCTGCCCTGGGCATGGCGGGTGGCTGCAGGACAGTCTGTCATAGTCTCTGCTGGGCTCTCTTCCACGTGGCCATCATCCAGGCTAGCCTAAGTTTGTTCTCATGGCCAAGGAGGGGTCCAACGGGGAGTAACTGGCACACCCTCGCTTCCACAGCACTCTGGGCCAATGCAGGTCAAAATCAACCTAGATTTGGGGGTGGGCAAACAGATGCCTCCTCTTGATGGGAGGAGCCACAAAATGACAAAGGACAATTGATCTACCAGTGGGTGAATACAAGGGGCAGAACTTATTTGATTTATGTGTTATCTATACCTCTATCCCATTGTTCAAAGGATTTTAGGTGGCTTGTAAAACAAAAGAACAATTGAAAGTATAAACAAGGAAACCAAAATTGAGAGGTGGCTAATTATAAATTCTAATGGGAAGTCAAGTCTCTGAGAAAATACTTTGTAGGACTTCTGGACTTGTCCACAGAATCATCTTCTTCCTGCTGAACACAGCCCTTTCCCTGACTCCTCCAATCTTCCCCAGAGGCCATGGGTGTCTCCAAGGCAGGTGCTACAGCTTACTCGTCTCTAGACTGATGGCGAGATTAGGCGTTCAGTTAAAGTTCCTGATTGTTCATAAATTTATTATATATATTTTTTAGTTTCCCAGCAGCCAGAGGGGTAGAAAACATCACTTATGTAATTTTTATTGTGAGAGAGAAAATAATCCCCAGTTTCTGGAGAGAAGCAAAGCTTTCCCTTTACACCTAGTTCTGAAAAGACATTTTTGTCTTATGTGGGACTTCATCCAGGGGATCCTAAATCACAGAGAGGACCAAGTCTCTACAACGTCCTGACAGCGAGTGCAGGAAGAGGCTCCTTGGAGCTGTTTCTGGAATAGCCTATGGATGAAAGCCAAAGGCAAAGACTGAGAGATGCGAGGCCATGGGAGAGCTCATACCATATGGAAGTCACAGCAAATGCATAGCTGTACAGAGAGGCAGAGAGCTCTGGTGTGCGAAGCCAGTGGAGCCTGCCTGCAGAAGGGGGACAAGGCCTGGGAAACCTCATCCTCCAGGCACTGTGGGAGGTACCAGATATCCAGAATCTCCCTCTGTCTCTGCAACAACTCCTTGTGGTGGGCGTTATTTCCTCCTTTTACCTGTAAGAAAACTGAGACTTGGAGAAGTAACATGACTTTCTCAAGGCCACATGGCTAGTAAGTGGCCAAAGCCTTATTTGGGTCCATCTTCTTTCCCTTATGACATAGGGCAAAGTAACCCACCTCCCCAGGGACCTCACCTTCTGTTATATTAAAAGCAGAACGTTGTGAGAGCTGGGGAATGAAAAGTCTTGGTTGCTATAATTCACATCAAAACCCGGATTGAAGGTTTCTGCCTAGTTTTCCAGGTTTCAACTCAGAGGAAATGCTTAGCAGAGTTACCTGCTACGTACGTAAATGAGAGTTACGAACCTCATAAGCCTGGGTCCCTCAGTGACCACAGGAAGCAGAGCCTTCCTGCCCCCTGCATTGGACATGTAACATCAGCTAGAAATAAGTTCTTGTTGTTTTAAAATAATAAACTTTTGTAGTTGTTATTGCAGCAACACCTACTTTATTCTAACTGAATGGGATGCATTTCACAGTTGACATAATCGGAAAGTGATGTGTCATAATTTTACAGGGCAGCCTTTTTCCTTTCTAGGGTCATAGACGATAATGGTCTGTGATATAAAAAATATCACTTTATAGTAGTTGAAACGTACAGCACTTAATAATTGAAATAATTAAAATATGTATATATATATATCCATTACTACTTTGCATTTCCACAATAACCTGTTATAGAAGACATAACAATAGCAATAATAATAATAGTTAACATATTTAAGGACTTACCTTGCAAAAGGTACATTAATGCTTCGCATAATTTATACTTTTAATTCTCTCAAAAAAGACCAAAGAAGCATCAAAGAAGGAGGTAAAATGACTCCCTCTTACCCCGACCCCAGGAAACTGTAGAACCCAAACCAAGCCTTCTAAATCTGAGTGTCTGCTTCATTCCATGAGGTTGTCCATTAATAAAACTTTTCCTTTTATTTTATAGATATCACTTATCTTTTATTTTAGAACATGTACTTTACTCGATAATAACAAAACTTTTTTTTTTAGTTTGGTAATCCAGGCTTTCCAAGGAAAGCAAGGAGGCTTGTCTCATCCTGTTGCCTTAATATAGTTTTAAATGTCTGTATATATACAGTTAACTGCTACATATATATATGATGGAATTTTTATTTATAATATTCATAGCATATGATATGCTATTTTTTGTTGTGGAAAGAACAACCATCCTCTGTGAACTGTGGGATAATGGATTCAGTTGTTGTTATTCATGGCTAGGAAAAACTTAGAATGCTCAAAATAGGCAAAAGCATTTCTGCAGCTGCTGCAGATGTTCTACTTGCTGATACAAAATTGGCCCCAAAGAGTGGCATCATGCAGAAGTGCCATCCTCACACTGAAGGCATCAGCACTTTAAAGGAACGTGCACTAAACAGGAATGTCCCTGTGCACATCTCATGAGGGGTAGAGCACCCAGACCCAATTTTCCACCCTGATTTTGGGGCCCCTTGCATGCAAGTTCATCCTTTCTCACGCAACTGGAGCTGCGTGAAGCAGGGAAGGATGAGGTGTTAAGAGAGGTCTAATGAGCCATGTTACAGATGTGTAAAACAGCTGGGGGGATGATGTCACTGTACTCACCCTGCCGTCTCTGCTACTTGCTGCCGTTATTAGAAACAGACACTGGAGGAGGGCACCTCAAATATGCCCCGGCCCCTTCTGGACCACTCTCTGGTCCTAATTAGGTAGACTGGGCCCCAGCTGCTGCACATAAACCTCACCAGGTGACTCCAAACTGCCTAGGTTTATAATCCAGATGAGCTCTGCTCCAGTTTGCACAAGAAAGAGCCCATCTCCAGTGGGCGATTTATTGTACCTGTTACATTGTAAGCCTGACCCCTGGGTGGGTGGGGAGAAAAAAATAAATGCTCAAGGAAAGATTCTGAAAAGGACTTCAATTAATCACAAACTTTGGACACCTCTAATTAAGAGCACGACTCTGAGAGTGCCTGACGTCTGATGATGTCAGACTGTGTCACGGCTGTGAGTGTAAGACTTGTTTTCCAAAACAAACATGAGGAACCACCCTGCCTTGTTACTCATTTAAACAGATAAATAAGTACTTTTCCCCTCTGTAAGCTGAAAAAGAAAGCATTTAAGTGCCGGCTATGTGCCAAGTGGTTGCATAAAGTTGCTCGTTTAATTCTTTAACATCCCTATGAAAGATTGTTGTAGATGCAATTGGGTTCAGAGAGGTGAAGTGACTTGCCTAAGGTCACACAGCTAGCAAGTGTTGGAGTGGGATTTGAACCCCCGTTGGCCATCCTGCAGACCATGTTTCTGGCTTCCATGACCATTCCCCACCACCCCCACCCTGATCCTAGACAGGGTTTTTTTTTGTTATTGTTATATATTATCATTTCTTTCAGGGCATTAACCTGGGTTTTAATTACACATTCATTAGGGTGATTATATAAATATTCCTGACCTGACTGTGAGTTCTGTGAAGACAGGACTCACATCTGCTTTTGTCAACCATTTTGAGAAGTCACCATTGGTTGCCAGCTGCTATGGATTGAATTACATATCCCTCAAAAAGATATATTAAGGTCCAAACCCTGGTAACTCAGTATGCAGCATTATTTCTAAATAGGGTCACTGCAGATGTAATTAGTTAGGATGAGGTCATACATTAGTGTAGGGTGACACTTTAACCTAATACGGCTGGTGTCCTTACAAGAAGAGAAGAGACATGGACACACAGACACACAGGGGACAGAGGCCGAGATTGGAGCAATGCAACTACAATCCAGGGAATGCTGAGATGGCCAACAAACACCAGAAGCTGGAAGAGGCAAGGAAGCATTCTCCCCTCCAGGTTTCAGAGGGAGCATGGCCCATCCACACCTTGATTTCAGACTTCTGGCCTCCAGAATAGTCAGAGAATAAATTCCTGTTGTTTTAAGCCACCCGGTTCGTGATCCTTTGTTATTACAGCAGCCACAGGAAACTGAAAGACTACTACTCATCAGTCATCTCACCTTCCCATCTCCCTTTCTCCTTGCTGGGTGAGTCGGAATTTTGTCCTGATGTCCCCCTTTCCTCCAAGTAACTTGAGGGCAAATCCCAATTAATATGAGACACTTATGGGGGCCCCACTCCCCTCACCATCAGTGAGAGTAGGAGGTGATCATGGGGGCCAGTTCTGGCCAATGAGATAGGAAGCGAAGTCAGATGGAGGAATTCTGGGAAGTTTTTCTCTGCTCTTAAAGCAAAGGCACAAGAAAAGACTCTCTTTTCTCTTTGTCTTGGCATTGCTGTGTCTGCATGAGACCCCTGGAGCTGTGGCAGCCATCTTGTGACAATGAAATGAGCCAAAGCTAAGGAGGACACAGGTGGAAGATGGAGAAAGCATGGGTACCTGATGGTGTCATTGAGACAATGCATTAATTAACCCTCGAAATGCTTCACCTTGGCACTTGTTTGTGAGATTTAAAAAATCAGATTGTGTCAGTAAATGCAGGGTCTTTGAGTCTGGGTTTTGTTTCACTTGCAGGCAAAAGCATTCTGTCTAATATGCATTGTATCACCAGGGCCAAGCAGGGTGTGGGGCACAGAGTAAGTGCCCCGAAAATGTTTGTTAGTAGAAGGGAAGGAGACAGTATGGACAAATAGGAGGGACTCATGCTTGAGAACTGGGAAATTAAAAAAAACCCTAATTTCTACTCAATAAATACTTTTTTTAAGCAGCTTCCCTGTGCTTAATTCTAGGTAAGGAGCTGAGCTGGATATAAAAGCAATTATAAAAACTGGTCTTTACTCCCAAAGGAAAGGAAGCTAAGAGAAGAGAAATGGCAAAGGGGAAAAACAGGAACACCAATGATTACTCGACTATAGAAGATACTATACAGTCAAAAAGCCTGTTACTTCCTTTCTTTGGGCTCTTGGCTAGACTATATTTGCAAGGTTCCCTTATACTTAGATGTGGCTATGTGGCTGCGTTCTGGCCAATAAAATGTGGGAGGAAGTGATATATGCTCTCCCTCCAGGCCTATCCAATAAAACCTTCCATAGCATATTCCAGCAGAGGACTCCATATTCTAAGGAGCCCCTAAAGGGCAAGAAAACTGGTACTCTGAATGACTGCGAGGGGCACAGCACTCTCCCCACTCCAACCTGAAATGATCTGTCACATCAGTAAGAAATTAACCTTTATTTAGTTAAGCCACTAAAATGTAGGCAGTGTTTATTACAATAGTGAACCCTTCTTAATACATGAATCAGCAATTATTTGCCTTCTACCAATCATGATATCTGACAAAAAAAATCTATAAAACTGTTGACTATTGAAGGACAAGCACATGGAATTTAGGAAAAGGGTCATGAAGTGTACTACATCAGTAATTTTGTGTTAAGATCTCGTACAGACAGCTTTTGATTTTCTCTTCCCAGCAGCTTTGGCTGTAACAGCTCTGTTTCTCTGGGGAACAACCAATCCACGATATTCAGGTCATGTGACCTGGGTGGGGCTGATTCCACTGTCATTTCAAGGGTGATCACATGACCCAGGTATATCCAATCAGTGTATCCCACGCCCCTAACCACAATGATTGGCTCAGACATGAGCCTGTGACCCCAAAATGTTGATAAGTCATCCCCGGGACTTCAGTTGGAGCAACAGAGACAGAAAAAACTTTTTTTGTGGAGTTACAGAGCTTTTAGAATTTAAGCGTGGTCTCATTGGGAACTACTTTACCCTTTTTCAGATGAGTTTACCTAATCATAGAACCAACACAGAAGAAAGCAAAGCCAAGAGACCAAAAGATAAAGCCAAGTTCTGGATATCATAGTTAGGGATCCTGGTTCCTGTTACGCCTGTACACACTTTCACACCTTGAAAATTCCAGTAACATGGACCAATAGATTTCTTGCATTTGTTTCATCAATTCTGAGTAAAGTTTCTGAGACTTGCAATCTCAAGGGTCTTGAAAAAAATTCAGAGAATCTGGTGAATGCTATGAACTCTCTCAAGACCAGTGCTATGCAATAGAGTTTTCTGGAATTATGAAAATGTTCTGTATCTGCACTGTTCAACACAGGAGCCACTAGCCACATGTAATTACTGAGCACTTGAAATATGGCTAGTCCAACTGAGGAACTGAATTTTTAATTGTACTTAATTTTTATTAATTTAAACTTAAATATCTACAAATATCTAGTGGTTATCATATTGGACAATGCAGCTGTAGACAATACAAATATGCATATGATTTTAATATAATTTTTATGGAGGTGGCTTCTCATCAGAATACATTCAGGACCAGATAAATTGCTCAAAATCTGCTTGGTGAATTGCTTTGAATATTCTGAATTGAATTGAGTGAAGTGAACTGAACTGAATTGCTGGTTGTAAAGAACTCTTAAGCACTTCTCTAAAGAATGACTTGATCAAGTCAGGGGTCCTAATGACAAAACTTCTAAATGCAGGCCATTCTCTCCCTCCAGTTCCGGAGTAGGAGTGAAGGCTGAATTCTCTTGTCCCATTTTTTGCTCCCCTCACCTATGCAATCTGACTGATTTTTTTCCCCTCAGCATGGTCAAGATGAATCCTTAGGTAATCCCACCCTTTGTGTAGCCCTGCTTTGTCCAGAAGTAGTCCTGAGAATTCTCCTTAGGGCTCAGATTCACCTATAGGCCCCCTCTTCAGTCCTCTCCAACTAGACAAGACAGATAAATATCCCCATTTTATAAAACAAAAAAACAGAGACTTCAAGAGAGAAAGTGAATTGGTAATGATAACATAGACAAATGACAAGATTTTAAGCTTTCTAATCATTTCTTGAGTGAGTATTTTTTCTGCCAAAGTGCATAGATTACCTTCATGTAGAAATGCCTTGGAGAATGTTATAACAGTTTTAAGCACCTGGGAAAGATGTTGTTACAGTGTTAGAGTTTAAGTTACTTAGAAATTAAGGACTTCTAACCTTTAATTGAGAGACTTCTATCTGCCAGACATACTGCGTGGCATCCTACAAGGTCTTGGGTTTGAAGCATAAATTAAAGAAATAAAGAGAAAGGATTCTTTAGGTATAGCATAGTTATTCAAAGTGGGAGATTTTTAATCATTCTGACTGTATTTAATTTTTTTTTTACCTTGAACAAGGTATTTGACTTTTGTGTCTTATCTCTAAAAGTGAAAATAGTGCTAGTACTTACCTTATAAAGTTATGAGAATTAAATAACACATTCATTCATTTATCCTGCTCTTGTCGAGTGACTACTAAACATGAGGCAATGAGAATTCAATAGTGAAAAAAATAAAAATGCTCTCTGCCCTTATGCAGTTACCTCTAGTGAGAGAAGTAGATATTAAATAAAATTAATCAACATATTAATACACAATTGCAGGAAGTTCCACATCCAGTAATGATATAGTAACTTGTGTCATAATAGCCCTCCAGCAAATAGCAATTATACACTCTGGACAAACCACCCATTAGAAGGTACTTGATAGTCACTAAAAGCAGACAGAAACTGGAGAGAAGTTGATTTGGTTTTTGCCTAAACATACTCTCCAGTCCATTCAGCCCAGAGTGGCAACAACTCAAGAAGAAAGCCTCAGTCATATTGACTTGGAGGAATCAAATGAAGTTTGAAGCTTCCAGAAAGTATAGAAAGTGAGGGAGAAATGCTGGAAAGAGGGAGCCACAAAAGATGAAACCTCAAGAATCTCCATAAAAATTGCATTGAATTCTTAGTTGACTCCTGAACTGTGCATGTATAATAGGGAAGATGCCAAGGTCCTCAGCAAAAAGTAACAGTTGGAAGACCGAAGGAATTGGGAAGTTTCAGCTGGAGAGACTGAGATTGTAGTTTGAATTCAGCCAAGCTAACTGCTTACTAGAGCAAAAACCAACATTCTTCAAAGAAAGATAATTGACTCCAGAGGTTATACAAGGTATTATTCAAAATGCCCAGTATACAATAAAAAATTACTAGGCATGAAAAGAAACAGAAAAGAATGACTTATACTCAAGAGAAGAAAAAAAAAAAGTCACCAGAAACCAACCAGAGGTGATCCAAATTTTTTAATTAGCACAAGAGCCCTTCAAAGCAGCTATTATAAGTATATTCAAGGATTTAAAGGAAAGCATGGTCTTAACATAGGAACTGATAAGGAACATCAGCTGAGAAACTGAAACTATAAAATTAGAAATATGTATATGAAAGGAAAAAATTCACTGGGTGGGCTTAATAGCAGATTAGGTCTGGAAACATAAAGGATCAGTAAAATTGAAGATAGATATTAGAAATTATCCAACCTGTAGAACATAGAGGAAACAAAATAAAAATGAATAGAACTTCAGTGACCAGTGAAAATATAACTAGCGATCTTAAATATGTTTACCTTGCCATTTTGTGAAAAACAAAACAAAATGCTAAACAATACTCAAGCAGGGCAAACACAAAGAAAATTTTACCCAGATACATCATAGTCAAACTGCTGAAAAAACAATGATAAAGAGAAAAGATTAATATCAGCCAGAGGAAAATGGTATGGTATATACAATGATACGACAATACAAAGGATGGATAACTTCCTATCCAAAAAATAATAATAATGCAAGCCAGTAGATAATAGAAGGATGTCTTTGAAAGGCTGAAAGAAATAAAAAGTTAACTGTGGATTCTATGTTAAGCAAAAATATCCTTCAAAAATGAAGACAGACTAGAGATTTTTTTCCAGATAAGACAAAATGTAGAGACTTTCTTACCATTAGACTTGAAATAAAAGAAATTCTGGATTGCTGGTTGAAGTTTCTCAGATTAAAAAGAAATAGCATCAAATGGAAGCCCGGATCTACAAGCAGAAACGAAGTACAACAGAAATAATAGACATGAAGATAAACATAAAAGAATATGTTTTTCTCCTCTTAGTTTTTTTAATGGAAATTTAAAGAAAAAATATGTAACAATATATTAGGGAACATATGCATACATAGATATGATATGTAGAATAATTATGCAAGGAATTAGAGTAAATGGGATGCTAATCTTACATTATTATTGTATTTTATGTGACACTGTACAATATTAACTCAAGTAATCTTTGATAAATTTAGGATATGTAGTGTAATCTGTATAGCATTCTCTTAAAGATACAAAGAGATGTAGCTAAAATTTCAGTAGAGGAATTAAATGAGATATTCAAAAACTATTTGACTAACACACAGAGAACAAAAACAGGTCAAAGAATAGGAAACCAGTAGAAAAAAAGTAGAAGAAATTCCTACCATATCAATAATACATTAAATGCTAATAGACTAAATCTCTCCAATTAACAAGCAGAGATTATTAGACTGGATAAAAAGTTAAGATCCAGCTATATACTGTCTGCAAGAAAGACACTTTGTGAAGACACAGATAGCTTTTGTGACATTTATTTTCATTTCTCTTAGGCAAACATCTATGAGTGGAATTGCTAGATTATAGAGTAGGTATGTGTTAATTTTGTCATCTTTCAAGGAAGAAAATTTTGGTAAATTATAGTTCATCAAAATTTAAAACTTTTACTTATCAGAAGACATCATCAAGATAATGAAGAGGCAGACCATAGACTTGGAGAAAATATTTGCAAAACACTCATCTGATAAAGGATTTGTGTCTAGAATATATACAGAGCTCCTACAACTCAATAACAAAAAGATTCTGATTTTTAATGATCAAAAGACTTTAAAAGACATTTCACAAAGGAAAATAAGCACCCGTAAAAGTCCTCAACATCATCAGCCATCAGAGAAAGAAAATCAAATTAAATTAAACCACAATGAGATATCTGTCCATAGACACTAGACTAACTAAAATTTTAAATACTCGTAACTTTAGATATTGGCAAAAAGAATTCTCATATACTGTCTGTAGGAAGCCAAAATGGTACAGTCACTTTAGAAAACTGTTTGGTTCTATCTTAAAAAGTTAAATATATATGAATTAAATGTCAATAAAGCATTACCAACATTTTTTAAGTTAAATATGCACCTACCCTATAATACAGAAATTCCATTCCTAGGTATTTACCCAAGAGAAATGAAAATACATATTCACAAAAGCACTTATAAATGAATGTTTTTTGCAGCTTTATTCATAATAGCCCCAAACCGGACATAACCCAAACATCCATCAATAAGAGAAAGAATAAATAAATTGTGCTGCATTCATAAAATAGAGTACTGCTTAGCAAAAGGGAACAAACTTATAACACATGCAACAAAACAAATGACTCTCACAGACATAATGCTAGAATGACAGAACTCAGACACAAAACTACTCCATAATATATGCATCAATTTCTATGAAGTTCTAGAACAGGCAAAACTAATCTATAAAGGGAAAAAAATCATAAAAGTTCTTGTGGAAATAAATATATATCACACCCAAATCTTGGTTTCTAAATACTATTCTTCAATAAAAGGTGAAAAGATTTCAGGCCCAGGGAAGGGAGAGTCCAAGATGAGTCTGGGGTGGGCAATGGTGGCACAGTGGCAGAGTTCTCGCTTGCCATGCCAGAGACCCGGGTTCAATTCCCAGTGTCTGCCCAAGCCAAAAAAAAAAAGAGTCTGAAATACCTTCTCACACCCAAAAGTAATGTTATGCTAAAAAAAAAAAAAAAAAAAATGGGGAAAGGACACAGGAGTCAGCTTGAAAGAGCTCCCACTCCATATCTGAGATCATTTAGATGTCAAAATAAATAATGATAGGAATAGATATTTAATTCACTGAGTAAAATAAGAATCCATGAGTCCATCATAACATATTTTTGAAAGAATAAATTCACAATGGGGAAAATGGAAAAGCTCTTCTTTGCAATAGAATGCCAATTAACTAACACAAAAGAAATAATAGTTAGAAAATCATTAAAGGATGATAAAGGTAGTGGATAAACATTTGATAGAGAAAAAAGTTATTGGATGCCCCTTTAATCAAGTGAGCAAAGCTGACATCACGGAAATTGTGACAAACTAACCCCATGGGTCTCCTGGTATGCTTCCCCGAGAAAGACACATCACTTTGATGACCTTCCTGCCAAAAATGCAGATTCTGAATATAATTGTGAGGAAACATCAGAGAAACCCAAATTGAGGGCGTTCTGAAAAATAATTAACCTGTAATCTTCAAAAGTATGGTCCTGCAGGGTGGGTAAGTGGTAAAATGCTTGCCTGTCATGCTGAAGACCCAGGTTCAATTCCTGGCCCATGCACCGAAAGAAAAGTGCCATAGTAACGAAAGACAAAGAAAGGCTGAGGGCCTCTTCTATATTAAAGGAGACTTAAAACACATGGTAATAAATATGATGGTTATAAAAACCAGTTATCATCTACATTTATAATCAATTATTAGCTGTAATTACAAAAACCAATGGTAACAAATGTCCCAACCACCAAAGCAAGGCGTTAGTAACAGGGTGGGATATGAGAATCCTGCATTTTAGGCATGATGGTTTCTTAAACCCACAACTTCTCTAATCAAGAAAAACAAAAGGGATAACAATAAATACAATTCTGGCCTTGAATTGGCTCCTGGACTGGGTCAATTGATGAAATTTTAATGTGGACTATGAATTAGATAATATAATTGTACTAATTTTAATTTTCCTCATTTTGATCACTGTATTATTGATATGTAAGGGAATGCATTTGTTTTTTAGGCAATTCACACTGAACTGATTAAGGCTAAAGGTGTACCTCATATATATGGTAAAGCCAATGAAGTAACAAGTTAACAATGGGTGAGACTCATAATAAGAATACTTAAGAATTCTTTATATCTTTCTTGCAACTTTTCTATATGTTCAAAATTGTAGCAAATAAAAAGTTAAAAATACATTTTAAAAATTCATTCAAGTACACATTTTGATAAGAGCAATGAAGAGATGATGCATGGAAAACACTTAGCCCAGAGTAAGCACCTTCCTAATAGCAGTTATATTTCATCTTGTAGGTAGAAGAAAATGGGAAGCAGCTGAGGTTCACGCTAGGCCCTGCTCCTTCTGTATAAATGAAATACCTGAGGCCCAGAGATGGAGAACTCGTGGGTAGTGACAGAGTCCAGTTGATTTTCTTTGTCGGTTTTTTTTTTTTTTTCACTCTATACAGGAATCTCCACCATGTCCAGGGAAATGTGTTTTGGCTCATGATAGTTGCTTTGATACTATTAGGGAGATATAATGATTAGGTTTATGTGTCAACTTGGCCAGGTGATGATATCCAATTGTCTGATCAATCAAGCACTGGCCTGATTGTTACTGTCAGGACATTTTGTGGACTTATATCATCATTAGTTGGTTGCATCTATGTTGGATAACATCTATAACCAACTGAAGAGATTACTTCTGTGCTGGTTTGAAAGGATGTATGTCCCCTAGAAAAGCCATGTTTTAATCTGAATCCCATTTCATAAAGGCAGAATAATCCCTATTCAATACTGTATGTTTGAAACTGTAATCAAATCATCTCCCTGGAGATGTGATTTAATCAAGAGTGGTTGTTAAACTGGATTAGGTGACGACATGTCTCCACCCATTTGGGTGGGTCTCGATAAGTTTTTTGGAGTCCTATAAAAGAGGAAACATTTTGGAAAATGAAGGAGATTCTGAGAGAGCAGAGAATGCTGCAGCACCACGAAGCAGAGAGATCACGAGCCAGCGACCTTTGGAGATGAAGAAGGAAAACGCCTCCTGGGGAACTTCATGAGACAGGAAGCCAGGAGAAAAAGCTAGCAGATGACGCCGTGTTCGCCACGTGCCCTTCCAGCTGAGAGAGAAGCCCTGACTGTGTTCGCCACGTGCCTTCTCACTTGAGAGAGAAACCCTGAACTTCATCAGCTTTCTCGAATCAAAGTATCTTTCCCTGGATGCCTATGATTGGACATTTCTATAGACTTGTTTAATTGGGACATTTTCTTGGCCTTAGAACTGTAAACTAGCAATTCATTAAATTCCCCTTTTTAAAAGCCATCCTGTTTCTGGTATATTGCATTCTGGCAGCTAGCAAACTAGAACACCTTCAACAACAAGGTAAGTCTCATCCAGTCGGCTGAAGGCTTATAAAAGAAGTGGTGCAGGTACGTGGGTGGGTCAGTGGTAGAAGGCTCGCCTTCCATGCGGGAGACCCAGGTTCGATTCCTGGACCGTGTACTTAAAAAAAAAAAAAGGAAGTGATGCAGATTGCCATAGCCCAACCCAAACCATTCCTGTTCACCTTAACGAACACCTAGGGTTCTATCTGAGAGTCTATAAAACTTTCATGCACTAAAATTACTTTCCAGAAACCTAGAACCTCCAGATGGGTTCCTAGGCCAGAAAAGTCCTGAAACCCAGACATGCCAGGCTCTCCAAGAACATCAACTAGTTCCATCTCCCTGTCCCATATTATTGGCATCCCTTTCCCACATGAAAAAGTTAGCATGGACATAGCCCAAATACCCCTAAAGATTGGAAGAAGGATCAAAGGAGAAAGAGGAGTTATAACAGATAAGAAAGGATTTAACAAATGAGTATGACCGCTGAATCATCATATTGATATTTCCTTTTGTCTCCAGTGTCTTGGAGCAGCAAGAAGGAAAAATCTACAATTGTGGAACTGTAACCCATACCAAATTCTGAAATCTGTTCTATAACCACTTGTTAAAATGTATTTTGAAATTTATTGCTTTTTTGCATTTATGTTATATTTCATGATACAAATATTTTTTAAAAAGAATATTTCTTTAATAACCATTATTCTAATTAAATTTTTAAAATTAAAAAAAGTGATGATTTCAGACAAACAAGAGAATTTCTTTCCCTACTCCAGCCAGCCAGCTTCTTCTTAGGAATTCATCAAAAACCATCAGAGTTCCCAGCTTGCAGCATGCCCTATAGAATTTGGGCTTGTGCATCCCCATAGTGGCTGAGACAATTTTTATAAAAACCTCATAATACTTACAGATACCTCCTTCTGGTCTTGTGTCCCAGGAGAAACTAACTAATACAGGAGATACTTAAAAACAGGCTGTTAGAAGTTGTATAACACAGTAAGAAATCCAAACATATCAACTATTGCTGCAGTGATACAGCCTTAGAATTAATGATGGTTTAATCATGTCAATGGGTCTACACTGGTGTAATTGACATGACTGTCACTTTCCCTGCTATACTGTTGTGGACCCTGGTCAGGATCCTTTGGGTATAAAGTGACAGCAAACCCAACCTAGAATCTGCTAAGGCAAAAGAGAATGAAAGTAATTAAATAATCCAGGGTAGGGCTTGTTGCAGGCATGGCTTGACTCAGCACCTTAGACATTGGGATGCAGTCTCACTCTGTCTTTGCACTCAGCGCTCCTCTCTTCTCTTTATCTGTGATCTCCACAAGAGGGTAATGAGGCTGCTGCACCTGCAGAGTCCCCTCGTTTCAGATTCAAATTCAACAGGATGGAGGGAATACCTATTCATGGTTGTTTAAGAAATGTACTGGGATTGTCTTTGATTGCCCCCAGTATGGTTTGGCTTGAGGTACATATGCATTCCTGATCCAAAGACTCTGATTGGGAAGACAGCTCACATTGATTGGCTTAGGCCAAAGCTGAATAGTCTATTCCTTGGACTTCTGAAGGAATCACACCCAGTCTAAATGGTAATCATTACCCAAACTAAAGTTGGGAGCTGTCTTAAAGAGCAAATGGATGCTGTGCATTTCTAAGTTACCTAACCATTACAAAAGCTACATTTCATAAAATGGGTTCCTCACCCCACATACGTACATATCCAAACCTCAGACTATTGAACTAGGGATGGTCACTGAACCAAGGAGAAACCATCCAGATTCTCTCTTTGGCTGAATAACTGCAACACTGGCCCCAATTCTTCATCCCTCCTCATAGCCATGCACTTTGCAATGTGACATTGCAGCTCCTCCCACCAAGAGATGGAGCCCATTTGCCCATTCCTTTAATCTGGGATGGTCTTTTGACTTGCTTTGGACAATAAACAGAACACCAAAGAAGCAACAGTGTGCTAGTTCTGAGACTAAGGCTCAAGAGGCTCTAAGTGCTTCCACCCTCTCTCACTCACTTCTCTGCTCTTCCATGAAAACCTTCCTGAGCTAGCCTGTTGAAGGATGAGACACACACAGCAGAGCCAAGTCAGTGCATTCATCCCAGGTGAAGCCCAGACATGTGAGAGAGACTATGCAAGATTAGCAAAGCCACCTAACTAACCCTAAAATAACCCCAGATAAATGAATGAGCACTGCCAAGCTCAGTTCAGCTTGGATGAAATGGCTAACCAGCAATAAATCAACGTGCAAAATAAATTTTTATTGCTGTATGCCACTGAGGAATTGTGAGTATTACACAGCATTATCATGGGCAGTAGATAGCTGATACACTTCCCCCCAAAATATCTGAGAGTCGTGGAGACAGTAGCCAGATGATGGATGGTACTGAACTTATAGAGTCATATGGGGATAGGGCTGGAGGTGGTGCAAGCCAAACAGTGCAGAGGTAGAAATCACAAGGAGGCAAAGAGGCTGGTATGTTCCTTTCAGAGAGAAGCAGAGATGGCACATGACACCATGAAGGAAGAAATAGAAAGATGAGCTGCCGGACTGTTTTCTAGCTCCCAAAAAGCTGGGCTTTACTCTCTGTACTTTCCTTTCATGAGAATCCCCTTATCCTTGCAATTAATTACCCTTTTATCTGAGCTATTTTAAATGGGTCTCTCTGTTCCTTATAATCAACCTTTACTAATGTAGAGTAGGTCTCAATGTTTGCAATCCCATAAATGTAATTTCACATATATATGGGGGCCCAAACATTGCCCAGAACTTTGCCACATGGGCAGAAATATCAGGATATAGTTCCAGGATATCTGCCCACCGCCACAATTCCAGGACCCACAAATCCATGTCCTTCTGAATGGGCCATTCATTTTCATTCTGTCCTAAGAGGTCCTTCTGAAACTAAACCACACTGATAGTTCTGACATCTGACCATCTAGAGCCAGCTCCAGGTTTGCACACCAAAGGCAGCCACTTGAACCATAACCAAAAATCACAACTCTTGAAAAACTGGAGATTCTATCCTGAAAGTTTGACCATTTCAACAAAATGCCCACAGACCCTTACAAATCTAGGACTGCAGAGAGATCAGGGCATTTCAGCAATGAAATAGCAGTTCAGCTTCCAATGCTGAATGCATGTATATAGTTTGAATCCGGATTTCTGCACATCCTTTGACTATTTAAAAAAAGCACCTGATGTAGTTTCTTTCCCCTGCTCTCGCAACTACACATTTACTCAGATGACTTTTCACATCAGTAGGAAACTATGATCTTGAAGAGCCACAGTGGGTCAACACATTAGGCCTTAAGCTCCCCAAATTCCTGCCTCTGAGAATAAAAAAATTTCCCCCATGAAATTGAACAGTTTTTTCGTATACAGCTCAAGCTTCTTTCAAATATCCCCTTAACTGACAATAGAGAAAGCACACTTTTTTTTAAAAAAAATTAAAGTCTCCACGGGTTCTTCCACCTTCATATCTCACAATGAATCTCATCTGCTGAGTTCACAGTACAGAACTTTCTAATGGTTAAGGATGAAAGAAGAGACCAGCTGCCTCGTTTTTCTGACTCAAATAAAAGGTTAAAGTCTCTTTTTTCCCTTTCCCTGTAGGTGCCCCCTCCGGGGCAAGTGAACTCAGCTTTCCCATGTTTAGACCAGACTCCTCATATTCCTTCCTGGCAGGTGTTCATGTATGTGAGCAAATTAGATTTTAAAAGTATTTTTGCTGGGCGTCTCGGTCCAGCCATAGAGGTAGTGAGATGGAAGTCCCGGGCTAGCCAGCACTGCCTCTCTGTGGCACTAGAGGCTGGAGCAGAGGAAAAGGAGCTACAACCGAGCATGGAATTAAGAATTAGAAAAACCACGGCTCAAATTACAGTGCTGCCACTCACCAGCTATGCAACTTTGGGTGGGTTACCACGGGTCTCTGAGCCTCAGGGCCCTCCCCTGGAAGATAAGGACAATACCACTTTCCTCACCATTTTGGGATCCAACAAGATGTCACATGGGAAGTGTCTGGCTCATACCCACTGTTTAATAAATGCTTGTGTGTTAGTCGGGGTTTTTGATTGCAAGCTGTGTAGCAATCAAATGGAATTTATTGGAAGCCTATCAGGCTCACAGAATTGGCAGAGAATAGTGATGAAGTCTGGAAAATAGCCAAAAACCAAAGGGCTCGCTGGTGGGTTGGGCAATGGAGGAGACTTAGCAAGGTCACGGACATAGCTGGCCAGCACTTCACCGCTGCCGCTGGCCTCCAGCACTTCCTCCCAGCCCCAAACCGCACACTCAAGCTTGCAGGTCCTGGGAGTGGTATCTGGTTGCCCTAATCTGGATTTTATGCCCCATCTCCTGGTTGCAACAGGAGCAGAGGGAGGGGTATTGGCCATTTGTGGGAGGCAGGTCTCCTCCCACCCCCAC
>PVIY010010520.1:33141-68448 GCA_004026745.1 Myrmecophaga tridactyla
GACTTCTCCTCATTGAGCCTCAGTTTCCTTACCTGGAAAATAACAGGTGTGGGTACGCAACGAAATGATACAGGTAACATACCTGAAGCAAAAGCAGGTACAGACAAAGCACTTGGTATGGGATCATGAAAATGACTGTAGTATCTTCAGCATAGAGGTCAGCAAGCAGAGGGGGCCAGACTTCTAGAATCTGAGGGTCCTAAAGCAGAGGGGTGGATGGGGGTGGGGTGGGGGTGTAAGACAGATGCAGTTGGGGAAATTAATGGTTTTCTCAGAGGGAATGTGGCTACTGGCTAAGGGAGCTGGGTCCAAGCTCCCATAAGGTTTCCAGCAATAATACACAACTATTAATGACTCCACGCACCTGGGGTATGTATTTCTCTCCTAACATAAAGATGACTCCACACCTCAAATACTAGCCCCCAATAACACTCAGTTCTGTCCTTGCAGGTTTTCCAGGGACATTGAGCAACTCACCTATTTTGCAGCCCAGAGCATCTCATCCCACCCACTCATGACTCCGCTGAAATTTTAGAGAAGGCCTGGTCCAGCTTCATGTAACCCAAAGGCTGCCAAGGGCAGCTACCCTACGGAAAGAGAATCTGGTTCAGTGAAAACATTCTAGACATAGCAGACATACACATCTCTCTTTTTCTTTTTTTCTACAAGATGATTTTCCACCGTTAGCCACAAGATCCATTTTCTAAATGAGAAAATAATGGCTTGTGTGGAGCTATCTGGAGCCAAAGCATTTATCATGTAGTAACTCCACAAGCATTTATTAAGCACCTATTAGATATGGAGTCCTATATTATATGCCTTTAAGAGATGACAGGGAAAAGCAAAACAAACATAGAATTTGGTCTGCCATTCATCTTCTCCTGGTTTCCTGGTTTCCCACCCTCATTGTTTCCCTCTAATACAACACAGTGTTGACTTTGTCACATCCTTGCTTGAAACTCTTCATCGGCTTTCCATTGCTTTCAAGAGGCTCTTAGTCCAATTTACAAAGTCATTTGGGACCTGGCTTCCATTCACTTCTCCAGCCTTTTCTTCTCCATCCCTCATGCCTTCTCTCCAGCTATTTACTCATTCACTTTTCATTCATTCATCCTCCCAGGTATTTCTTGGGCAGCCCCCTCTAAATCAGAGACCATGTTGTGGGCTGGGGGGACAAGGCAAATGAGATCCCTTTTTTAAGAAGCTTCCATCCTAGAATGTAAATAGTAATGAGAGACAGAAAAAAATAGGAGTGCTTCAGGTTGTAAAAAGCGCCACAAGGAAACCACAACCAGACAATGTGGCCAGTGGAAAGACTGAGCAACTTAAGATTGGGTGCTCAGAGCAGGTTGAAAGATAAAAGGTGGAGAACCAGCCATTCCGAATTCCTTTTCCAATGCCGAGTCTACCTCTATGCATGTGCATATATTACTGCCTCCTCCAAAGTGCCTACCCTCACCCCCAATTCTTCTTCATATAGATGGGGAAGCTGCCACGGTACCCCTTCTCTGTGTTCCCCCCATATTCTGAACCTTTCTCCACTCCACTGCCACATGTTTATTCCACCCCCACCACACCCAGCACCCAAGAAGTGGGACCCAGAAGTCACCCATGCTTCAGGGGGAGAAACAGGGAAGGAGGGAAAAGGAAAAAGGGGGCTTGTGGAGAACCAAGTTGGGGCCTGAAGTTGGTGAACATAAACAATTTTTCCAGCAGTTTTGTTTGATTAAATCCCAAAGGACATTTTCCCCTCCAACTCCTTTTTCCTTTAACTTTTAAGCCATATGGTTCTGATTCATTTATACTTAACGAATTACAACATTGGTTTTGTAAGAGCTATTTGATGTCCGCGAGTCTTCTAAGGCCTTTCATACCATTTTCTAACCCTTTTTACTGTGAAACCCCAAGTGGTCCTTCACCAGCAGCCAATGCCAGCAGGTTGAGGTTCAGTCTCAGTTTGGTCACGGGAACCGGGCCTCGTGGTTACAAGGCCTCTGGATTTGGCAAAATGGTTTTTTTTGACTCCCAATGAAATTCTAAAAAGGTTCTCAGGAAAATAACAAGAAGAGAACACGGAAACAAGACAAGCAGCCCTTAAAAGGCAAGGCCTTTCTCTTCAGAGGAGAAGGCCACCCGTGGTTCTGTCTGCCTCCAGCCTTCCCCCAGGATGAGTGGCCAGTGGTGGGGTGGTTCCATCAAGTCCCCAAGCATTTTCACTCTGTGGTCCTGCCCTGCCTCCGAGGATCTTACAAAGTGGCATTTATGTAAACAGGTAGGATTTTATGGGGACTCCGGTGTTCCAGCCAAGTTGGCAGCCAGGCAGCTCTATTTTTTCATAGCAAACCATCATGTGTCAAGGGCATGCAAAGATGAAGAAATGCAGCCAGTGGTGTGGAGTCTGTTTTTATAATGATGAGCAACAAGTACAGTTTACTGACCACTTAGAATAGACCAGGCGCTTTACTGGGTGTTTCTAGAACATTATTGCCGTTAACATCTGCAATAACTTCAGGGGTTGGGACGGTTGATATCTTCCATTTACATAGGAGGAAAGTCTCAGAGAGTTTAAGTGGCACAATTCATTAGCAGAAGAATTATGATAAAGGAAAAACTTTTTAATAATGTGAAAATGAGGATCTCACAGCCGTATTGAGTGATTCATGAGTCTAACAGCATCCCATCCAGAAAACAGAAGAGAACTCTGCCAAAGGGGTGGAAAGGGGAAGCTTCTGTAGGACAAACGAAGAAGCAAGTGAGGAAATGTTCTGATTGGGTGACATTAAGATTCCAGTTGACATGGCTGGGGGTTGGGGGGGCCTTAAAAAGTGGAGGGCAGATATATGTTGATTAGCATAACATAGTTGTCCGCTTTTGATAGGCTCTCCCTATGGAACCAAGACCAGCTAATCAATAAATATTGCAAAAATTTCAACTTTTTGAATTTGCTCTGCTCGATTAGAAAGTCTGGCCCTTGGTCAGTTTTTATCTTTAAAAAAGTCCTTGCCATGTCTCAGAAAGGAGGCAACTCCTGGCAACTCCCAGTGCAGGTGGTTATTTTAGTTTTACTTAACAGTTGGGATTTGAACCCAAGTCAGTCTAACGCAGTGGAGCATGGAAAGAAGCTTAGAGGGAGGCCCACGGTTTCTGAGAAGATGTATGCCAGGAATTAGGTCAAAGACCATATATGTAAAAATCAAAAGAGGGGCATTGTGGGGGGAGAAGCTCAGCTAGGCAATGACACAAACCAGTGTTTGCTGAACACCTACTATGCACTACTATGCACCAGCCATAACAACTGCACAAAGACAGCACTGCCCACATCCTCATTTTAGATAAGTAAACTGATACTCAGTTTGTAAGGACCCCTGGCTAAGGCCATACAGCCAGAAAAGAAGAAGGCCAGGGTTTGGACCCTGTCCTGTCTGACTCCAAAGTCCCCTCCAACTTCAGTCTCTCTCTTTCCTGCAGTTCAATGATAAAATCATGATTTCCTATATCCAGCTAAAATCTATATAACATGGAACAGTTCAGATAAGACCAAGATAAGGTCCATGTAAGACTACTTACATAAACATTAAATGTTCCTCTGGAAAGGAACTCTGCCCTGAGAAAAGGGATGAAATCATGGAAACAAGATTCAGAATTGTTAACAATGGAAAGAAAGATGGTTGGAATGCAATAACCCAAAATGATGTACACGCAAAATCCTAAACAAAAGAATGAGGAGAGAGGAAACAAGGGCCTAATTTGACTGTAGGCTTAGACAATAGAAAATCAAAATCCTGAGACCAAAATGTGTCTAGGTTGGCCAAGAGAGAAGGGCATTTGCAGGTGGTGGACAATCTGCAGTTCTTTTGAAAGAAGAAAAGAAAACTTTCGCAGAGGTCTGCCAATTCTTTGCCATTTTCACACAGGCTTATTCTTATCTACACATTTTCTCATTTAATCTTTACAGTGTCCTTTCAAAACTGGCCTGATTCTCATCTACATTTATAGAAGAGGAAAATGAAAACTCAAGGGTATAACACAAATTTTCCAAAGTCATCGACCTTGAAAATATTAAGTGGATTGTATCACTATCCTGCATAAAAGCTTCAGATGACTTCCCATTGCTCTTAGAATACAATTTAAATATCTCACCAGGAACAATAAGGCCCTGTATGTTCTGGCTCCTGCTGACCCCTCTGACCACATCCTAAACCATTTCCACCCTCGTCCTGAATGTTCTAAGCATGATTTCATCTTTAGTTCCTGGTTGGAAACTTCAGATATGCTGTTTCTCTGCCTACAAGAAAGTCCTTTCTCCATCTCTTGGTCCATCTGGATTCCTTGATTATTCAAGTTTTAGCTCAAAGGACATCTCCTCCAAGGGTCTTCCTTGACTACACAGACATAAATGGGCCTCTCACTTGTCTCTTGGACATCTTCATGTCAGTCTGTGGTAAGGTGTACATCTGAGTGTTTACTTGTATATTTTCCATAGCTTAAACCATGAGCTCTATGGTGGTTGACTTATGAGTTTGCAGCTTAGCATGGAGCATTCCTTGACATGACTCAGTGCTAATTGAGGATAGGTCCAAATAGAGCCCTTCTACCAGAGATGACAATCATGGCAACTGCCCCATCCATGGCCCCTTCTGAAGGGGGAAATGACAAAGAGGTCACATAACACCACTGCCAATTGGATACCAGATGGATATCAGGCCTTCATAGAACACCAGGTGCAACAGAGTGGACCCAGTGGATCAGACCTGAGAACCACTAATCCACAGACTGACCAACAACCAGAGATGCTGTCACAAAAGGATGATCTGGACCAATCATATTCCTCCTTCAGGAATTTAGCAGTGGGAACAGAAATTTAAAGCATATCATGCAGGGTATCAGGTCCTTGATGGGCATGTGCTTATGAGGATTTAAGGGGACAGAATTCAGGAGAAGGTAGAGGACTCTGGTGAGTGGCAGAGCACAGGAGCAGAGAGAAACAAAGCTGCTACAAAAGAAAGAGACAGAAGCCCTGTTCCCAGGACTGCCTTGGTTTCTGCCTGCATCCCAATTCCAGTTCCCATCAAGGAGTATTCTTGCAATGAATCTCCTTTTCCAGAAGGTATCAAAAGTTGCCAACTGAAGCAGTCTCCAAGACAAAGTTACGGACCAAAATGTGTTTGAGCTTGTGATGGAAGGGTGGGGTGGCAATCTCCCACATACACATGAAAATACCAAAGAATCTTTTACAGGGAAAGATGAGCTGAAAATTGTGCCAAAGTGATTGCCTCTCCAGACTCTGCCATCTGTAGATTCAAGGACAGCAGAGGAATCCGTCATGACTGTTTCCATTACAAGAGACAGAAACCCAACTCATGCTGGCCTCAGGAGCTGGTGGGTCCAGGAGTACAGATGTGTCATCGTCTCTCAGCTTTGCTCCATTCATCTTCAGCTTTGTTCTCAGACAGTCCTTTAAACTCCACACAGCAGCCTGACTTGCATCCCTACCAGCAGTAAAGCACCTTGTCTTTCCCAATAATTCTACAGAAGTCCCATGTTTGCAGATCCCTACACAGCTTGGGTGCTTGGCCATGAAACAATCGCTTTGGTCAGAAAGAAGGAATGCTTTGACTGGTCAAGACCAGACCATGTGACCATCCCTGGAACATCAGTGCAGAGCTGAAGGGAGAGGTGAGGGCTCAGTCTCCCCAGACACACAGACTAAGAGTGGAGTTGAAGTAGCTCTGCCAAAGGAAAATGGGGTGTTGTTACCGGTTGCTTTTTTCTTTTTTTTTTTTTTAAACTTTTTTTTTTATCATATAACATAACATATGTACAAAGCAAAGAAAGAAAAAAGCAATAATTTTCAGAGCTCTTCCACAGTTAGTTAAAGCACAGATCCCAGAGTTTGTCATGGGCTGCTATACCATCCTCTCAGATTTTTCCTTCTAGCTGCTCCAGATTATAGGAGGCTAGAAGAATAGAATGTTTTTATGATTACAATCAATTTTTTTTCCTTTTTTGTGATAACATATACAAAAAAGCAATATACTTCAAAGCAGAGTACAAAAATTAGTTGCAGAACATAATTCAGAGTTTGACATGGGTTACAATTCCACAATTTTAGGTTTTTACTTCTAGCTGCTCTAAGATACTGGAAACTAAAAGAAATATCAATTTAATGATTCAGCAATCATATTCATTTGTTAAACCCTACCTTTTCTGTACATCTCCACCATCACCTTTGATCTGTCTATCCCATTCTTTAGAGGTATTTGGGCTATGGCCATTCTAACTTTTTCGTGTTACAAGCGGCTGTCAATAATATGGGATGGGGAGATGGAACTAGCTGATGTTCTGGAGAGGCTGGGCCCTCTAGGTTTCAGGCCTTATCTGGTTCAAGAACCCATTTGGAGGTTGTAGGTTTCTGGAAAGTTACCCTGTTGCATGAAACCTTTGTAGAATCTTATATATTGACCTAGGATTGACTAGAATGGCTTTGGTTGGGGGTTGGCAAGTTATGATAGGTAGCAATGTCTAACTGAGGCTTGCATAAGAGCAACCTCCAGAGTAGCCTCTCGACTCTATTTGAACTTTCTCAGCCACTGATACTTTATGAGTTACTGAGTTACACTTCTTTTCCCCCTTTTGGTCAGGATGGAATTGTTGATCCCATGGTGCCAGGCCAGACTCATCCCTGGGAGTCATCTCCCATGCTTCCAGGGAGACTGTCACCCCTGGATGTCATGTCCCACATGGGAGGGAGAGCAATGATTTCACTTGCAGAGTTGGGCTTAGAGAGTGACATCAGTTTTTGCTGCTGAGCAGGTAAAATCTCCAGATGCCCCCTGTTTTGGTTTGCTAAAGCTACCGGAATACAATATACCACAAATGAGTTGGCTTTTTTTTTTCTTTTCTTTTCTTTTTTGGCATGGGCAGGCCCCAGGAATCAAACCTGGGTCTCTGGAATGGCAGGCAAGAACTCTGCCTGCTGAGCTACCATGGCCCATCCCAGAAATGGATTGGTTTTTACAATGGGGGTTTATTAGTTTACAAATCTGAAAGTGTCCCAATTAAGGCATCAATAGGAACGATACCTTCTCTGAAGAAGGGCTTCTGGCGTCCGGGATTCCTCTGTCAGATAGCAAGGTGTGTGTTTGGCATCTGCTTGTTCTTTGCTCCCAGGTCTCATTCCTTTCAATGCCTGGTTCCAATGACCTCCTCTCTGAGTTTCTATGGGTCCTCTCTTAGGTGCTCTGGGGCATTTTTCTCCAAGCAATCTGGATGTTACTCTGTCTGACCTCTCCTGGCTTTTTTTTTTTTTCTGTCTTTTATCCTCTCATAAAGGACTCCAGTAAAGGATTAAGACCCACCATGAATTGGGTGGGTCACATCTCAATTGAAACAACCTAATCAAAAGGTCCCACCTCTGATAGGTCTGACCCCATAAAAGTGAATTAAAAGAACAAGGCCTTTTCTGGGGTACATAACAACTTCAAACCAGTACCCTCCCTAATAGGAATAAAATCCACTTGAGGCAGAAGACAGTCAGAGAGAGAAAAGACCCCTGCTTTCTTTCCCCAGAAGTGTTATCTGATTATAAGAGGTAGCTTTTAGCAACTGAACCTGCACAAAAACTGAGGCTTGGGAGAAAGAATAGGTTGTCCGATGTGTCCCAGCCAAGGAAATGGCAGAGATGGGCCTAAAACCCAAGTCAGTTAGCCCTAAAGCCTATGCTCTTCAGCAGAGCCTGCTGCTTTCCAAAACATTTACAAACTTCTTCAGAGTGGACTCAGTGAAATCTTAGCTCTGCCTCAAAATGAGCACGTATGTGACTTCATGGTTTTGCACCCATGCACTGGGGATAGGGAGTTATTGAATTATATGGCACTCACCTATTTTTCTTTGGACTTCATTCCTATTCTCAATGAGAACCAGAAAAAAAAAAAAAGCTTCTATTTTTAAAATGAAAAAAGAACACAAATTATAAGAACCATCCATATTTCAAAAACAATTTCACATCTGCACTGAAATTCCTCTACTTACAAACATTCACAGATAAGAACAAAGCTATGCTCTAAAGAAAAAATAGGCCAACTCTGCCTGCTTCCCACAGATGGTGTGAAGCAGTCATGCACATCCATTTTAGTCTTGGCCATCGCATTATTCATTAGTGTTGGCCCATGGGCTGTTTAAAGAAGTGTCTTCTTACCATGAAAAGAAGAAAGTCAAAGTGAAAACATCTTTGGATACATTTTTGAAGAGCTGAAAAGAACCAAGTAGAGACAGATTCAATGCCAGCACATCACTGGTGCTTTTTTGTGAAATTCAACTTTACACAGATGCATACACTGCAGCTGCTTATATAGAATGTCTCTTTGGGCTTACAAAGTAATGCACTTAAGCACAGATTTTTAAACATGATATGTGCGCTGGTTTGAAGCTGTTATGTACCCAGTAAAAGACCATGTTCTCTCTTCTTTTTAATTTTTATTGAGAAATCTTCACACACATACATTCCATACATGGTGTTCAATCAATGGCTCACAATATTACCACATCATGGTGTACTCATCACCATGATCATTTGTTAGAACATTTGCATCACTCCAGAAAAAGAATAAAAAGAAAAAAGAAAAAAACTCATACATATCATACACCTTAACCTTCCTTCTAATTGACCACTAGTATTTCCATCTACCCAGTTTATTTTACCCCTTGTCCCCCCACCCCATTATTTATTTATTTATTTTGTCTATATTTTTTACTCATCTGTCCATACCCTAGATAGAAGGAGCATCAGACACAAGGTTTTCACAATCACACAGTCACATTCTAAAAGTTATATCTTTATACAAGCGTCTTCAAGAAGCAAGCCTACTGGAACACAGCTCAACAATTTCAGGCACTTCCCTCCAGCTACTCCAATACACCAGATACTAAAAAGGAATATCTACATAATGTATAAGAGTAACCTTCAGAATTACCTCTGGACTCTGAAATCTCTCAGCCACAGAAACTTCATTTGTCCCATCTCTCTCTTCTCCCTTTTTGTCAAGAAGGTCTTCTTAATCCCTTGATGCTGGTCCTGGCTCATCCAGGGATTTCTGTCCCACATTGTCAGGAAGATTTACATCCCTGGGAGTCATGTCCCATATAGGAGGGAAGGCAATGAGTTCACCTGCTGAGTTGACTTAGAGAGAGAGAGGCCACATGTGAGCAACAAAAGAGGTTCTCTGGTGGTGCCTCTTTGGCCTAATTTTAGGTAGGCTTAACCTATCCTTTGCAGGAATAAGTTTCAAAGGGGCAAACCACAAGAACAAGGGCTCAGCTTATTGATTTGGTTGTCCTCACTGCTTATAAGAATATCAGAAGTTCTCCAAATGTGTAAGTTGAATATTTCCTTCTTTCTCCCCAGCTCCCTAAAGGGACTTTGGAAATATTTCTTTATTCATTGCCCAAATTACTCTGGGATATATCAGGGCATCACACTAACCTGGACAAACTAACAAAATCTCATGCCCTATTCAAGATTCCATGTACTTATGGCGTTCAACTAAACTGACCATACAAGTTAAATCAGGAAATGCATTACCCAAAATATAAAGTTTGCACCCAATAAACATCTCTCCCTTTATTCTCACACAGAGTTGAAGTTTTAAAATATGACGATGTCATCCTTTACCCTGTATTCTGCTATACCTTAGTCCTATCCAGATCATCTTCATTCATATCTCTACTTGAAGGCTGATCCCTTTTTCAATTTTTTAAATAGTTCCTGTATGGTGTATGGCTGACTTTCATAGCTTCATAGCTGTAACTCTGAGTCTCAGGTGTCACATAAGTACCCAAACTTTCTGGGAATGACCAGATTATATATAAACAGCTCAGTATCTCAGAATTTAGAAATAACAGTTACAACTCCTGAATATATGTGACTACTGTAAGAGCTTACAATCTAGGACCCTTTATAATAGGCCCCAACCATGTTCTTGACCTCAGTTTATCAAATTTTTGTTTTATCGTTAGTCCATATGATTGAGGCATCATAATATTTGTCTTTTTCTTTCTAATATTTCATTCAACATACAGCTCTTGAGATTCACTGATCTAGTTGCATGCCTCACAACTTCATTCCTTCTTGTGGCCACTCAGTAGTCCATTGTATGCATTTACTCTAGTTACCCCTTCCATTCCTCAGTCATTGTACCCTTAGGCCACCTCCATCCATGGTGGATTGGGAACACTACTGCCATAAACACCAGTGTGCAAATGTCCATTCCTGTCCCCCGCACTCAGTTCCTCCAGGTATATACTGAACAACGGGTTTCAGTATCACTCCTAACCTCCTATGAAACCATCACGGTGCCCTCCAAGGGGCTGCACATCTCATTTTCCCTACCAACAGTGAATAGGTACATCTCTTTCTCCACATTTTCTCTAGCAGTTGTTTCTCTCTGTTCATTTTTAAACAGTTTTATTCACACATCATACAATCCAACCTACATGTATAGACATGGCTTCACCACCACCATAATCTAAAGAAGGGCCATGGTGGCTCAGCAGGCAAGAATGTTCCACCATAATCTAAATGAAGACATTTCCTTTATTTCCACAAAGAAAAGGGTATGGATATTTGCACACATTTCCACACTGGTGTTTATGGTGTTTCTCAAGCACCAC
Organism: Myrmecophaga tridactyla; assembly: GCA_004026745.1. Lineage (NCBI taxonomy): Eukaryota > Metazoa > Chordata > Mammalia > Pilosa > Myrmecophagidae > Myrmecophaga > Myrmecophaga tridactyla. The sequence goes on from PVIY010010520.1 coordinate 43,810, forward strand.
ACCTATTGACATTTATTTTGTCATAATGCCTTTGTTAAATTCAATGGGAGCATATTACAATGTTAGTGTTGACTATAGCGCTAAGCTTGCATTGATTGTACTTTTTCCCATATACCATCTATTTTCAACACCCTGAAATATTGACATTCATTTGTTCTCCCTCATGCAAATTGGTTTATTATTTGTACATTCAATTACCATCATTGTCACTCTAGGTATTCCTAAATTGTACCATCTCAGTCTTCATCATCTATCTTTCCTTCTGGTTTCATGTGTTCCCCCAGCCGTTCTCCCTGTATCATACTCACATTCAGCTTCATTCAATATACTTTTATTATTGTGCTACAAATCAGGTATTATTGTGCTATCCATTTCTGAAATTTTACAATTAGTCCTGTTGCCCAATCTCTACTCTAGATCTATCTCCTGATAGCCTATGTTCTTAACTTCAATTCTTCAAGTTCACTCATTAATGTTAGTTCATATTAGTGAGACCATACAGTATTTGTCCTTTTGTTTTTAGCTAATTTCACTCAGCTTAATGTCCTCAAAGTTCATCCACATTATTACATTCTTCATGAGTTAATCCTGTTTTACAACTGCATAATATTCCATCATATGTATATGTCACAGCTTGTTTAGCCACTCTTCCTATGAAGGACATTAGAGCTGTTTCCATCTCTTGGCAATCATAAATAATGCTGCTGTGAATATTGAGGTGCAAATGTCCATTTGTGCCCTTGCTCACTCGTCCTCTGAATATATACGTAATGGGATTACTGGATCATATGGCAGTTCTATACTTAGCTTCCTGAGGAACCACCAAACTGCCTTCCAGAGCAGTTGTACCATTTTACATTCCCACCAACAATGCAAAAGTGTGTCTCTTTCTCCACATCCTCTCCAGCATTTGTTGTTTTCTGTTTTTTTGATAATGGCCATTATAGTGGGTGTCAGATGATATTGCATTATGGTTTTGCTTTGTATTTCTCTAACAACCAGTGAATTGAGCATCTCTTCATGTGCCTTTTAGCCATTTGTATTTCCTCTTCTGAGAAGTGTCTGTTTCTTTTTCCCATTTCTTAATTGGCTTGTTTGTCTTTTTGTTGTTGAGGTAAAGAATCTTTTTATATATTCTGGATAATAAAATCTTATCTGATATGTGGTTTCCAAATATTGTCTCCCATTGCACAGGCTGCCTTTTTATTTTCTTGACAAAGTTCTTTGATGCCCAAAAGTGTTTAATTTTAGGAAGATCCCATTTATCTATTTCTTTTTTCAATGCTCATGCGTTCGGTGTAAGATCTAGGAAACCATCTCCTGTCACACAATTTATAAGACATTTCCTTATATTTTCTTCTAAAGTTTTATGGTCTTATCTATGATATTTAGATTTTTGATCCATTTTGAGTTAATTTTTGTATAAGGTGTGAGATATGGATCCTCTTTCATTCTTTTGCATATGGATATCTAGTTCTCCAAGCACCATTGATTGAAGAGGCTGCTCTGTCCCAGGTAGGTTGACTTGATCACCTTTTATCAAAGATCAGTTGTCCATAGATGAGAGAGTCTATATCTGAACACTCTGTACGAATCCATTGGTTAGTATATCTATCTTTAAGCCAGTACCAAGCTCTTTTGACCTCTGTAGCTTCATAATATGCTTTAAAGTCGAGTAGTCTGAGACTTCTGACCTCATTTTTCTTTCTCAAGATATTTTTAGCTATTTGGGCATCCTTTCCTTCCAAACAAATTTGGTTATTGGTTTTTATAGTTCTGCAAAGTAAGTTTTTGGAATTTTAATTAGTATTGCATTGGATCTATAAATCAATTTGGGTAGAATTGACGTCATAACTATATTTAATCTTCCAATCCATGAGCACAGTATGCCCTTCCATTTATTTAGGTCTTCCATGATTTCTTTTAGCAATTTCTGATAGTTTTCTGTGTATAGGTTTTTGCATCCTTAGTTAAATTTATTCCTAAATATTTAATTCTTTTGGTTGCTATTGTAAATGGAATTTTTTGTTGTTGATTTCCTCCTCAGGCTCCTCATTACTAGTGTATAGGAACACTACTGATTTGGGGGTGTTGTTCTTGTACCCTGCCACTATGTTATACTCATTTATTTGCTCTAGTAGTTTTACTGTAGATTTTTCAGGACTTTTGACATACGATGTCATATTATCAGCATACAATGAGAGTTTTACTTCTTCTTTTCCAATTTGGATGCCTTTTATTTCTTTTTCTTATCTAATTGCTCCAGCTAGAACTTCCAGCACAATGTTGAATAACAATGGTGCCAGTGGGCATCTTTGCCTTATTCCTGATCTTACACAGAAAGCATTCAATCTTTCTCCATTGAAGATAATGTTAGCTGTGGGTTTTTCATATATTCCCTTTATCATGTTCAAGAAGTTCCATTCTATTCCTATACTTTGAAGTGTTTTCTTCAAGAAAGGATATTGAATTTTGTCAAATACCTTTTCTGCATCATTTGACATGTTCTTGTGTTTTTTTGTTTTGATTTTTTGATATGGTGTATTACATTAATTGATTTTCTTATATTGAGCCAGACTTGCATACCTGGAATAAATCCCACTTAGTCATGGTGTATAATTCTTTCAATGTGCTGCTGGATTCGATTTGCAAGCATTTTGTTGAGGATTTTTGCATCTATATTCATTAGAGAGAGTCGCCTGTAATTTTCTTTCCTCGTAGTATCTTGTCTGGCTTTGCTATTAGGGTGATGTTGGCTTCATAGAATGAGTTAGGTGGCTTTCCCTCCTCTTCAAATTTTTTGAGGATTTTGAGGGGGATTGTACTAATTCTTTCTTGAATGCTTAGGAGAACTCACAGGTGAACCCATCTTGTCCTAGACTTTTATTTGGGGGGAGCTTCTTTTTTTTTCCTTTGTTTTAATCAACTTTAATGAGGACATAGAAGAAAGCAAAGAATTCCCAGTTGTAAGATTTTGAATTTTAAGTTTGAAATAATAATCCTTGAAATTCTAAGATTAGTCTCAGGAAGGGTTAAACTTATTTTTCATCAGTTTGCTTTAATATATAATTAAACAATGGCAAATTTACTCTCCATAAGTGTTAGATAGATATAGTACTATCATTTGCATTTATACATTCTTTTAAGCTACTTCAAGTATTTTTGAAACAGAGCAAAGCATTAAAAAATGCATTACAGATATGAATGATATTTCTTTTTCCCACACATCTAAATATCTTATCGTACGATCTCCATAGTTGAGGATAAAACTCAAACACTGTACAGGACTATTTACCATAGTCTTTCCTGTGAATGAGTTCTAGGAAACTGAAATCATACTTTGCTGTATATTTAAGCAGAAGGTGGTAAAGTACTGAATCATTGCAATAAGGAATATTACCAATAGATTCTGGAAATAACCAAATGGTCACTAGCTTACAGAAGATGAACATAGATAGTTATACCCTTAGTGTGATCTTAAAATCAGGATGCTAAAGCTCTCTTAGACACAAGTCACAGATCACCTGCATCAGATTACCTTCAGGGCTTGGAACTCCACCTGAACTCTCTAGAGGTGGAGTTCAGGATTCTGCATTGTTACAAGCTCCCCCCATGAAAGACTGAGAGCCACAGGCTTAGGGTGAATTATTTTTTGCAGAGCTGATTGGAAGTAGAGGAACCTTTGAACTAGGTTGCCTGAGATAAACAATTCTGAACAAGTGGGTTAACTGGGGGCTTTCTTTTCATGGGCTTTCCCATGATACAATGCTTCTTGTCAGTAAGTGTGTGAATTGCTCAACTGTCAACAGGGGAGCATGGCACAGTAAGTCTTTTGCCTTCCAATGAAATTATGTAGATGATAAGAAAATATCATAGTCTTTGGACTATTAAATTTTTTTGGCTTACATTATGCCATCCTGAGAAAATTTCTGATAGTGAAGTTGACTTTCAATGCTCCATGTGAAAAAGAAAAAGTAATAATCAGAAATTGTCATTGTCCATTTCCTTGTATATGAAAGAAGAAGGCTAGTCTCCTTAACGGAAGGAAGCAATGGCCAGTTTGTGGATACAGTGCTCTGCCCAGACAGCTTCCTTTTCTTTCTGGGTCCTCTAAGAAAGGTAGTTGGGGTGGGAGAAGGCATCCCTAGTCCCTGTTTAGAGTTTTGAAATAGTCAAGCATTAAAGAAAGAGACTTTTCCACAAGAGGTTGACTAACCAGTTTAGATAAAGAGACTATGCTGAAAAATCTTTCTAATTGACATCTGATTACTTAACAATCTGATTAATAAATGTCTTGAAGTGTTTCTATTTGGAACTATTCTGCTTGGGTTACTACTGCACTTCTTGGATCTGTAATTTTACATCTTTCATAAAAGATGGGAAATTTCGGTGATTATTTCCTCCACTAGTCTTTCTTCTCCTTTTTACTTTGCTTCTCCTTCTGGGACACCCACAACACGTATATTCATGTGCTTCATGTTGTCATTCAATTCCCTGAGACCCTGCTCATGTTTTTCCATTTTTTCCCTAAATTTTCTTTTGTGTGTTGGATTTCAGATGTCCAGTCCTCTAGCTCACTGATCCTTTCATCTGCCTCTTCAAATCTATTGTTGTAGGTTTCCACTGTTTTTTTTCATCTCTTCTTTTGCACCTTTCATTACCATATGTTCTGTGATTTGTTTTTTCAAACTTTTAAGTTCTTCTTTTTGCTTGCCGAATGTCTTCTTTATGTTCTCCTTCAACTCATTGATTTGATTTTTGATGAGAATTTCCATGTCTGTTCAAACATCCTGAATTAGTTGTTTCAACTCCTGTATCTCATTTGAATTGTTGGTTTGTCCCTTTGACTGGGCCATATCTTTGATTTTCCTAGTATGACTCATTTTTTGCTGGCATCTAGGCATTTGATTTCTTTAATTAGTTCATTCTGGAGGTTGTTTTCACTCTTTTCCCTAGGGTTTTCTTGCTGGATGGCTTTGTCATCTATCTGTTCTTTGACCTTCAATTCAACTTATTCTAGACCTCTAACTTAGGTTCTGTATAAATGATCAGAATTTTTCAGTTCTTGTTTTTCTGTTTCTTGCCCTACCTATATGGAACTTTTTTTTCTTTTTTGAGGAGGGTGTCCTCAGATTTTATAGACCCCAGTCAATTTTTCACAGACTGGACTGTCCCATGTCTCAGGAGGGAAAAGTTGCCAGTATCAGTCTTCCCTAACAGGTGAGATCCAGCATGTTGTCAGACTTTCCTATGAAGCCTCTAGACTCTGTGCTTTCCCTATCCTGCCCAGCATGTGGTGCTTGTCTGCCTGTGGTTTCCCACCAACCTAAAGTGATGTGGTGCCTTTAATTTCAGCAAACTCTCCTTGTGAATGAGACAGAGGTGAAGTTGTAGGTTGGCATTAATTTCTTCAGTTTTCCAGTCCCTCAGGCTTGAATTCCTTGAAAGAGGGATTCCACTTGAGCTGGGCCCTACCTTTCTCTTGAGGAAGATACAACCTTTAGAGAATTAATACCTTTCACCTGACTAGTTATTTTGTCTCTCAGACAAGCTTAATTCTTCCCTTACCTGTGGCAGTGATGGGGCCTGAGATGGCTTCCAGTTCTACCTAACAAGCTGTTAAGGAGTAGAAAAAAGGGCTTTACAGAGCAGGATTGCTGCTCCTTGGGTTTGTCAATCAAGAGCTTAAGTTTGTATGTGGCTCTGTGTATCTCCAGGCTCTAAGTGTGCCCTTTTCTTGGGGTCTAGCCCTTTTCCAGTATTTGTGCTGCTGACTCAAAAAGCCTCAGCTTGTTTTTGCTTGTTTGTTTTTTCCTGTCAGCCCTGCAACCCCCTTCTGCCGAGGAAAAACTTCTAGTTCCTTTAGTGCTTATTCCAGGTTTATCTGTTCTGGGGGTCTATTTTTAATAGTCAGAGTTTGTTTGTTAATTCCACAATTGGCACTTGGTTGAGCTAAGCCCTTGCTGCTAGTAAAGTTTATTTCCTTTCCCCTTGGGGAACCAGCCTGCTGTGCCCATGGGGTAGGGGCACCAGCATCTACGGCTTGGGGGACTTACAGTTCTGTGAGAGGTCTCAACCATTCCACTTGGTCCAGACTGGTGTAGACTGCAGGTCTGGTCACTGATGTAGTCCCAGCAGTTGTTCTGTACTGTTCCTGGCTATAAACTAGCTGCTCTGGAGGATGAACTAAATTCCACACCTCACTAAACCATCATCTTGCCCCACCCTTGCCATGTTCTCTTATTCCATCCCTGTCAGGGCAGACCTGTTGTTGGGTGGGAACTTTAGATTAAGTTGTTTCCATGGAGCTGTGATCCAACCCATTCAAGGTGGTCTTAGTCCTTTAGTGGAGTCCTTTAAGAGAGTTCAGAAAGAAAGTGCCCCAGGAGAAGCAAGAAGGACTCACAGGAGCTGAGAGAGATATTTTGAAAGCAGAATCTTGGAGAGAAAGACCAGCAAACATCACCACATGCCTTCCCATTGTTGCAGAAAAACTCCGGATGCCACCAGCCCTTCCTCAGAGAAGATATCTCCCTCTTGGTGCCTTAATTTGGACATTTTCATGGTCTTAGAACTGTTCTAAGATAGTAAAGCAAAATAATTATACACTTGAGTTCTAGAGTTCAAATCCTGGCTCTACTACATGCTGGCTATGTCACCTTATGCAAGTTAATTAAAATCTCTGAGCCTCAGTTTCTTATTATTAACTCAATTTCTGAAAATTGAGTTATCCCATAGAGTTGTTGTCAGGATCAAATATAACACATGTAACATGCCTTAGAAGAGTGCTTGGCACTTAGCAAATGCTAAATAAATATCAGTTATGGCTTTTGGAGGCATCAGGGTACAACAACAAGTTAGTGTTTTTGCTTTTACAAAGCAAATTTGTAACCTAACAAATTCGCTTTGTAAAAGCCAATCCATTTCTGGTACATTGCATTCTGGTGGCTTTAGCAAACTGAAACAATATGTTTGTACATGGATGATTTCTGAAATTCTATCAGCCACAATGGCAATGAGCACTGCCTTTTATTAACCAGACACTTAATGGTGTTGTCTAAAGACAACTGTGTTTTCTATCTCAGCATGGCAGACACTGTTGGTTGTCTATCCGACAGTCATTCACTTCCAATTTCTTCCTTCCTATTAAAGTCTCTCTCCAATAATAGGGATTGAAAATGGCAGATACTTACCCTAATTCTCTTGCATATATATTACTGACCAATGAAATGTAAGAAGAAATCTGTAATGGTCTCCTTGACGAGAGAAATACAGGCATGGTGAGAGGCCCGGGGCTTCTTGCTTTGGATATTATTTGTGGAAGTGTGATGTCCAGAACTGCCATAGACACTTTGCAACCATTTAGTGAGAAGCCTAAAGACAAAAAGCAAGAGACTAAGGATGGCAGAGCTGAAGGATGAAACAATGTTGTGTGCTTGATGACAGCACTGAGCTATGAGCCACCTCTAGCACTCCTACCTCCAGACTTACATAAGAGAATAAATGTATTTGGTAGTTAACCACTACTGGCAGAGTATTCTGTTACTTGCAGCTGAAAACATTATAAATGATGCACTCATGAAACCATTAATAAACAGGAACTGAGACAGGGAGAGGGCAAGTCTAACTAACTCCCAATGACTCTCTACCTCTGATACACAGCTTCTATTCACAGAGAACATGTCCTGGCAGCCCTGTCTACACCACACGGCCCAGTCTCTGTCCACAGCAGATTTGACCAGGGATGAACACCTTACTCAAGCAAAATCAATTTGAGTCTCTCTGCTGGCCATTGAGAATTGGGATTCAGAGACAATTAGATAGATTCTGCATGTAAATGTGGGAGCTGTGGGATGATCATGTGCACAGAGAGATACAAAAAGTCCATGTGTGGACAACTAGGAAGAAGCAAAGAAGTTAGACTGCGTAACCCTAGAAAAGGAGGGCAAGATGGTTGTGTCAGCCTTCCAGTTCTTAGTTCTAGGCTTTCATGATTTTCACCTTTGTATTTTCTATCCTTGGATTCTTTGACAGAATTCTCATTTTCCTTGCTTCTGCTGGTTTGAATTTAGATTCCATTTATTTCAATCAAACTACCCTGACAAGCTCAACAGGGTGTTGTTAGCCAAGCCGGGGTAGAACTTGTAGTTCCTAACTTGTTGTTGTACCCTGATGCCTCCAAAAGCCATAACTGATATTTATTTAGCATTTGCTAAGTGCCAAGCACTCTTCTAAGGCATGTTACATGTGTTATATTTGATCCTGACAACAACTCTATGGGATAACTCAATTTTCAGAAATTGAGTTAATAATAAGAAACTGAGGCTCAGAGATTTTAATTAACTTGCCTAAGGTGACATAGCCAGCATGTAGTAGAGCCAGGATTTCAACTCTAGAACTCAAGTGTATAATTATTTTGCTTTACTATCTTACTCTTCTATTCCTCTTTCCCTCCCTACCACCCAGTGGACTGACAAATTATCCATTTTCAGTAAGTGCATGCAAACTGTCTCCTGTCTTGCTGTGGTCCCCATAACATCTGGGAGCCCAATTACTTGAGCTGCTAACTCTGCCTGAGAAATCTAAGAAGGCTTCCTGGAAGAGGTGTTTTCTGAGTAGAGTATTTAAAGATGAATTGGAATTTGCCAAATAGACAATGGCATGGAGAGGACGTGTGTAATAAGCAGAGTTCATAGTTGCAAGCACAGATGCTAGCTTTGGTTCTTTTAAACAGGAAAAGAAATCATTAAAAAGATGTTGGGTGCTCACAAAACTGCTGGGAGGAATGGAAAACCATGTTCTAAGCAACACAGTTAAAAGCAATGCCCAAAATCCTGTGACAGAACTGGTCCAAAGCGGACCCCATTGTCACCACCACCTAACCCTGGACATGCAGCTCCCACCACCAGCCTCAGGGGAGTTCTCCAGGTCCCTACTATTTGGCTCCAACAGTTCCTGAGCATAAGTTCAGCTCAGTGTATCCTATTGGCATTACATACCATGCCTTAGCTGCAAGGGAGAATGAGAAAGTGAACACCAATATTCTCAGCAATTATTCTAGGGGATGGGCTCTGCCCCAACCAAGACTCATAGGAAGGGCATTCAAAGACAATGTCAAGTGTCCTCTGCAGGGAGGCATTTAAGGCAAAGGGAACAAATCATGCAAAGGCACAGAAAGCATGCACTTGTCTTGGCTCAGAGCAATGAGATGGTCACTGTGCCCCTGAGACTATATATTTAGTCCTGAAGCATGTCTCCTGAATTGCTATTTGGACAGCTTGCCTTTGCATTTCAATGTCTTCTGTCCTCAAGGGCAGACTCTTTACTTGGTTAAGCTTTGAGAGCCTGGAGGGGAGCCAAGTGTTCCTGAAAGATGCAACTGCTGTTGAAAGAGTAAGTAATGGTGGTATAAGCAAGGACAGAAGTGGGAGAGGAGGAGGAGAAAGGGGAGAGCAAGCCCACGTGCAATGCCATCACCCTCTTACAGCCTGATTCTGGCTGGTGGCCACCATGCAGGAATCCTTTGTCTGGTGCCCTATTCCCCAAAGCAGATGTTCATTGAAGGATCCCACCTTTGGGAAGGTCATCTCTGCTTATAGAAACTGCCATTTCCCATACCATGCCAAAGTCCCGCTGAGAACAGCTCTTCTTAAAGGGCCAGCTGCCACCTGTCCAGTCTTTCACCCCAAGGCCATCTCCACTTACACGGAAACTCGGGGAGTGGGGAGCAATATCTTCTCTGCCCCCCCAGCCATAAACAACAGGACTGCCTTCACCCTTGAAACACTAGGGCTAGAAATCCTACTCCAGGCTCTGGCCCAAATAAAGCCTAATTAAGCCAATGTCAAACAGTAGCACTATCAAAGCTAGAGCAGGAGTTTTTTGTTGGAGAGACGTGCGTCCTCCTCCTGCAGGATGCAGGGACCCCTCTGTCTCTGTCCTCTCCCCTGCCTTGAAGAGCTGCAGCCAGGGAAATCAGTCTTTAGAGGGGCTGAGGGGACACAGGTCAGGCAGAGGTAGAGAAGGTGGGAGTGATAGAAGGACTGAGTTCAGAGGGCCCTCCCTCCTCCCTAACCCACCCCCACACCCCCCTCCCCACATGTTCACTTAATACTGCTCCTTCCTAGGATACCAGAACCCAAGCCAAACACCCGAAGTCAGCCTCGACTCCTCCATCTTTCTTAGGTCCCGTATCCTCTCCCATTCCTCAGCCATCACCCCTTTCCAGAACAAAACCAAAGACTCCTTGGAGGGGACCCTTGCCTTGAGTTTTGCTCTCTCTAAATTATTGCCCACAAAATCCTAAAGTGGTGGGAAGTGTTTCTTGTGGTCCTAGCAGAATACTCATGTGCAAGAGAGGTCCAAGTCACATCTCAGTTCACCTTGAGTCTGTGGTTTTCAACCTGAGGTGATTTACCCTCTAGGGGACATTCGGCCTCATATGGACAGCACTGTTGATTGTCACAATCAATGGGGGGGGGGATGGAGAAGGGGCAGGATCAGGTGCTATAACATCTGTTGTTGGGTAGAGGCCAAGGATGTTGCTAAATAGCTTACAATGTACCAGACCATCCCCCACAATAAAGAATCCAGTGCAAAATGTCAATCATTGCAGGATGAGAAACCCTGCGTTGAGGTGAAGCTTCTCAGCCTAACTGCTAGCAACCTCCCTGGGCCTCCCACGGACCACTATGAAGGCCTGCCCCACCACCACCACTTTAATCATCCTTAGCCTTGGCCCTTAAGTGTCCCACTTGTGCCGTCACCCATGACTTTCAGATCCAGACACACCCTAGAAGCAGGAATGCTGCCAGCCCCCTCCCTCGGCTCTAGAGGTTCCCTTGGCAGAGCTGTAGCACCTTGGCAGCCCTCCCAGTAGATCCAAGGAGGCCCAAGAACCAGTGACCCATTGACCATTCAGAGACAGCTCTTTCTCCAAAGAGACCGGAGTGGCGCCTTCACCAGTGCTGAAAGGGAGAGCCAGGGAAGGATCTCTCCCCCGGAGTAACTCCCCTTGGTGGAGGTCCAAGTCAAGCCTTCTGTCTCCCAAGGGCCCAGTGCCACACTCACTGCCAAGACGGTTAGCCAAGGTTGGGGCTGCAGGATGGCTAAGGTTCAGTGGAGGGAGCTGGGACAAAGACAGCTTGTCCCATGCCTGGCCCTGACAACCCTTCCATGCTTAGCTCCCATGGTCCCCTTCAAGCACTGTACTCCCCAGTCAAGGTGAACCACCCCTGGCCCTGCTCTCCTGCTTCCATGCTTTGGCTCACACTGGGCCCTCCCCCTGGAAAGTGTCTCCCTGTTAACTCCACACACCCATATCCTACTTACCAGACACTGTCAAGGAAGCCTTCTGGGTCCCCTCGGGTAGAAGGGATCATAGCACTTTGAAGATATATCCCACCCCCATTCCTCTTGGTTTTAAGTTATAAATGTTCTTATTTTATCCTTCATAAGAGTCAGTGAGTTTCCCAAGGGCAGAAGTTGTCCCACTCTTCTCTGAATCCTCCTAGCACAGGTCTGGGCCCACAGTCAATGGGCAGATGGTAAAATAAACATCCCACCTCAGCCATGATCTCTACTACCTCTTAGCTGTCTCATGGGCTGGTCCCTCTGCCTGAAACACTCTTCTTACCACCCACCATTATGACCCATTTCCCCACTCTAGACAGCCATTCCAACCTGGCATTACAGGTCTCTTTCCCAGGGGGGCCTCCTCCACTCCCTGGCCCAGGTAAGTGCCTAGCCATATGAGCCAATAACAATTGTGCTTCTTTTTTTCATAGCCTTGGCCACACTTCAGTAGAAGCTCTCCTAACCAGGCTCTATTCAATCAACTCCCAGAATTAAGGAGCACTCACTCTCCATTTTCTCCCTCTGTAAAATCTATACCCGATGCCTGCAGCAAGCTGAATGCTCAAGCCTGTCAGTCCACGATGCCCTTCACTTTGGACTGCCCTTCAAAAACTTATTGCCTTTTCCCCTGGTCTTTTCTGGCATAGGACATGTCCCTAATTTATAGAGGCTGAAAATGCCAGTTGCTCACCTTCCCATCTTTCCCTACAGCTCAGGCAGAACATGTGACCAATCCTGGCCAGTAGGACCTGAGAAGTAGTCTGTTTGGAGCTTCTGGAAAAGGTTTCCTCTCCCTCTTCTTTGCTGGGTGCTGTTGTGTCTGTAATTGCTGCTCGATGTGGGAAACATCCCACATCCTTAAACCTCTGAGGATGGCAGAGAGAAATCTATGGAAAATGCCCGTGGCCTCAAGAACACTGCTGAGTCATTGCAGCAGCTCAGAATCTGCTGTGCCCCTGGATTTCTTGCTACATGAAATAATAAATAGTGTTTAAACCAGAGTTTTTCACACTGTGGATTGAATCCCACTAGTGGGGCATGAGGTCATTTTAGTGGGTATGATGAGCATTTGTTAATAGAATAGAAAATAATCCACTAAAATAGAAAGCATCAGATAGCATCACACAAAGTAAAAGCAATCATCATTCATGAAAATGTGTTTCAGTTCATAATCTATGTATGTGTCCATGCATGTGATGATGTAAAATGAATTTCTTGCTATGCATTCAGTTATTTTTAGGTAGAGCTTAAAAGCTAGTTTTGGATAAAGGTTGTACTACTTGCAGCCAAATGCATCACAGCCCATACAGCAACTCTTTAGCATGCCCATGAACTTCCGCTCCCACCAATTGAGCAATTTACAGGCCAAAAGACCATTGAGTTTGTTGTCTAAATTGTTTATGGTAGATATACTTAGTGCTATAACTACATGATTCCATTAAATGTATGCAAACTGATGAAAATGAGCATTAAAGAAAATTTCTTTCTCTAAGTTGTCTGCTTTGGAAAGAATCAAAGGCAAATCAAAGAAAAAATATCTGTTAATATTTGTTAAGTAAGGAAAAAACTTCGAATGAGAACAGACAATATCCTCTGTATTCTAGGAGGATTATGCACTTGCATTAATTCATGAATTTATTATTTTGCTTTAAAGAAAGTAGTTTATATAAGAAAAATGTACAGAACTTGATTCTGCAAACACAGACCCCAACAAAAGAATCTTGTCTACATCAAAATATTGGATAATTAATTATATATAAAATCGGATATATAATTATATATTAATATATTTTAATTAATTAATTAAAATAAAATATTTGTCTATAGTAACATTTTTTATATTTTCTTCTTGTAACTATTTTTTCATTGACTGTCTACCAGTCCCTATAATATGCCACATGGAGCGTCTTCTGTAAGTGTTTGTTTCCATTTATAATTGATTGTAAAACTCCACAAGAGAAGAAAACTTGACCATCTAGTTCATCACTTTATGCCTAGCACAACCAACACCAGATATATAGTATACTCTTTAAAAAATATTTTCAGAATGGAGAAATAACTAAACAAATGAGCAAACAAACAAAATGACGAAACTTTAGCTCAGTTGATTCTCACTAAAGTCGTGTGGGACATGGAGGGCTTCCATATTTTTATATTGATTGGAGAAGAATAAATTGAGGTTTAGAAGAGCAAATTATTTTCCTCAAGTCACATCACACATAGCGGGAGCCAGGCATAGCACCCATAATTAGCTCATGGGATTACTCAACTGCAGGAGAGTTATGACATGATGCCATTACATTACCACAGATTCTTCATTACATTTTCACTTCCAGTGCTTTGGTTTTGTGATTTATTTGGAATGCCTACAGAGAGTTTTTCTGCATTTTGCAAGTTCTATTAACATTTTGAGAGTTATTGGTGAGATTTTATCTGAGAATTGGTTTCTTTAAGTATGCGTCTTTAGCCAGATGCCAACAAGTCAATGTTGTACTGACCCAAGGGCAGCCACATGGTCAAGTGGAATCGAATTGAGAGTCCAGAAACTAGCCCTCACTTTTATGGTGAATTTATTTTCAACAAGTATGTCAAAATAATTCAATGGGTCTGGGATGTCTGGAAATCCACATACAAAAGAATAAAGTTGTATCCCTATCACACACTGTACAAGTAGGAAACTATTATGTACCCCAGAAAAGCCATGCTTTAATCCTGATCCAATAGGGCAGCCATTTCTTTTCATTCTGATTCAACAGAACATGGCAGACACTTTTGATTGGATTATCTCTGCAGGTGTGTGGTGTGCCTGATTGTGGGTATGACCTTTTGATTAGATGGAGGTGTGACTCCTCCCATTCAAGGTGGGTCTTGATTAGTTTACAGCAGTCCCTTAAAAGAGGAAATATTTTGGAGAAACTTCAAATGCAGATACTTGGAGAACAGTGGCTCAGAGCTGACAGAGATGTTTGGAGATGCTTGAAGTACCAACTGACAGAACAGACACCTAGATATGGGCAGGCCCAGGAGATATTGCCATGTGTCTTCTTATGAGAGGCTAAGCAAGCTAGAACCCAGAGTTGTGTCCAGGAGAAACTAAGTGAAGGCCCACAGATGCTTAGAGAGGAAATCACTGGTGTCAGAAGCTAGAAGCAACAAACTGGGAACAAGTACCAGCAGATGCAGCCATGTGATTTCCCAGATCAGCCTTCCTTGAGCCAAGCTATCTTTCTCTAGATGCCTTATATTTATGGCTTTAGAACTATGAACTTACTACTTATTAATAAGGGAACTTAATAAATTCCCCTTTTAAAAGCCATTCCAAGGTAGGCTGCTGTGGCTCAGTAGGCAGAGTTCTTGCCTGCCATGCCAGAGACCCGGGTTCGATTCCCAGTGCCTGCCCAAGCAAAAAAAAAAAAAAAAAAAAAAAAAGCCGTTCCATTTCTGGTATGTTGCATTCCAACAGCTTTAGCAAACCAAAACACACACCATATACAAAAATTAACTCAAAATAGATAAAAGAGCTAAATGTAAGAGCTAAAATAAAAAACTCTTAAGACAAAGCTATAGGGCAGGCCACGGTGGCTCAGCAGACAGAGTTCTCACCTGCCATGCCAGAGACCTGGGTTCAATTCCTGGTACCTGCCCATGCAAAAAAAAAAAGATAAAACATTTATATTTACATTTATAAATCTTTATGACCTTGAGTTAGCAATGTTTTTTAAAGATATAACAAGAAAAGCTAAAAAGAAACATAGATAAATTGGACTTCATCAAAATGAAAAACTTTTGCATTTCAAGAGATACCACCATAATTATCAGTAGGCTTAGCCTCTCCTTTGCAAGAATAAGTGTCATAGGGGCAAGCCCCAAGATTGAAAGCCCAGCCTAATGAATTGGTTGTCCCCACTGCTTGCGAGAATATTAGGAATTCCCCAGATGGGGAAGTTGAATATTTCCTCCTTTCTCTCCAGTCCCCCTAGGGGACTTTGCAAATAATTTTTTATTCTCTGCCTGAATTACTCTGGGATATATCGGAGCATCACACTAACATATACAAACCAACAAGATCACATGCCTTCAAGAATCCATGTAGTTATGGTGCTCCAGTAAATTGATCATAAAGTTACATTATGAAAGGCACTACCCAAAATATAAAGTTTGCTCCCAATGACCAACTCTCCCTTTGATCTTGCACAGAGGTTGAAGTTTGAAAATATGGGCTGTATCATCCTTTACCCAGTATTCTGATTTACCTTAGTTCTATCCGGATCAGCTTCATTCATATCTTTAGATGAAGTCTAATCACTGTTTCAGCTTTTTTCGTGGGGGTGAGGGGTGGGATGGGGGTGCATGGTCTGGGAAATGAAGCCAGATCTCCTTCATGGAGGCAAGCATTCTGCCACTGAACCACCCATGCACCTTTTTTCAGCCTTTTAAACAGTTGTTGAATGGGATAATGCTTGTTTTCATAGCTTTAGTGCTTAACTTTGAGTCTCAGGTGTCACATAAATACCCGAAGTTTCAGGGAATTACCAGATTATGTGCAAATATCTTAGTATTTCAGAATTCAGAAATAGCAGTTACAACTCCTAAACATATATGACTGCTGTAAGAGCTTACAATCTAGGACCATTTACAATAGCCCTCAACCTGATAACCCATGCTCTTGACTTCAATTCTCTGAGCTTGTATATTCTAGTTAATCCGTATGAGTGAGGAATGATATTTGTCTTTTTGTTTCTAACATTTTAGTCAACATACTGTCCTTAAGATTCATTCACCTAGTTGTACACCTCACAACTTCATTCTCTTGCAGCCACTCAATAGTCTGTTTTATGTAAACACCACAGTTTCCATTCCTCAGTCGTTGTACCCTCAGGCCACCTCATCCACTGTGAATCAAATACTGCCACTTTAAGCACCAATGTGCAAATGTCCATGGTGTCTCTACTCTCAGTTCCTGCAGATATATACCTAGCAACAGGGTTGCAAGATCATACGGCAACCCCACCCGTAGCCTCCTGTGGAACCACCACCCTGCCCTCCGGAGAGGCTGCACCTCTGAGCTTCCCTGCCACAGTGAATAGGCACATCTCTTTCTTCACATTTTCTCTAGCACTGGTTTCTCGCTGTTTATTTTTAACCAATTTTATTCGCACATCATACAATCTAGCCTACGTAAATAGACATGCCTTCGCTACCATAATCTTATCTGAAAACATTTCCTTTTCTTCTGTATAGAATCCATACCCCTCTCCCATGCCCCATCCCCACTTGTTGACACCTAATTTTGGCATAACGCCTTTGTTATATTCAGTGGAAACATATTACAATGTTAGGCTTAACTCAGTCCCTGGCTTGCATTGATTGTACCTTTTCCTGTATACCACCTCATTTGCAACACTTTACAATGTTTACCTCCATTTATTCTCCTTCATACAAAAACGTTTTTATATTTGTACACTCAATCACCATCATTGTCCACTGTAGGCATTCCTAAGTTATACCTCCTCAGCATTATTCTCTATCTTTCCTTCTAGTTTCATACATGCCATAGCTCTTCTCCCTCAACCATACTTACATTCAGCTTCATTCAGTGGACTAATATTATTGTGCCATCATCAGGTAGTATTGCGCTATTCATCTCTGAATTTTTGCGATCATCCTGTTCCATAATCTGTATTCCTTCTGCAACAAATGCCCAATCTTGATCCTCTTTCTATCTCCTGATAATTATTCTTAAGAGTCATCCCCAGAGAGCCACCTTTGTTGCTCAGATGTGGCCTCTGTCTAAGCTAACTTGGCAGGTGAACTCACTGCCCTACCTCCCCACCCCACCCCCACTACATGGAACATGACTCCCAGGGATGTAAAATCTCAGTGGCAACATGCAACAGGACTTTTGGGGCTGAGCCAAGACCCAGTATCACAGGAATGAGAAAGACTTCTTATTCAAAAAGGGGAAGAGAAATGTGACAAAATATAGTCTCCATGGCTGAGAGATTTCAAACAGAGTCAGGAGGTTATCCTGGAGATTATTCTTATGCATTAATTAGATATTCCTTTTTAGTTTCTGGTGTATTGGAGTAGCTGGAGGGAAGTACCTGAAACTGTTGAGCTGTTTTCCAGTAGCCTTGATTCTTGAAGAAGACTGTATAACTCTATAGCTTTTACAATGTGACTGTATAATTATGAAAACCTTGTGCCTGATGCTCCGTTCATCCAGGGTGTGGACAGATGAGTAAAAAAGAAAAAAAAATAAGGATAAAAAAATAAATACATAATAGGGAGAGAAAAAGGGTAAAAATTAGGTAGATTGAAATACTATGGGTCAATGAGAGGGAGGGGTAAGGGGTATGGGATGTATGAGTTTTTCCTTTTCCTTTTTATATCTTTTTCTGGAGTGATGCAAATGTTCTAAAAATGATCATGGTGAAGAATACACAGCTATGTGATGATATTGTGAGCTGCTGATTGTATAATATGATTGGCCTGCACATGTGTGAATATTTCTAAATAAAATTTTTTTTTGAAAAAAAGAGACATACTACCAAAAAAGAATGGGAAGAAATATTTGCAAAGCAAATACCCATATCCAGATATATAAAGAACTCTTACACCTCAGTAATAAAAAGACAAACAACCCAATTTAAGAATGTGCAAATGATTTCATTAGACATTTATCCAAAGCAGATACACAAATGACCAATAAGCACATGAGAATGTTCAATATCATTATTTTATTTATTAGGAAAATGCAAATCAAAACCACAATGAGAAACCACTTCATATCCACTGTGGGTATAATAAAAAGAGAGACATTATCAAGTGTTGGCAAGGATGCAGAAAAGTTAAAACTCTCATACCCTGCTGGAAAATGGTGCAGCCACTTTGAAAAACAATTTGGCAGTTTCTCAAAATGTTAAATATACATTTATCAAATGACCCATCATTTTCACTCTTAGATGTTTGCTCAAAAAAAAAAAAAGAAAAGAAAACATGTAACTACACAAAACTTACACAAAAATGTTAATAGCAACATTATTCATAATATCCAAAGAGTGGAAACATCCAAATGTCCATCAACTGAAGAATGGATAAACAAAACGTAGTGTATCCATACAATGGAATATTATTCCAGTATAAAAAGGAGTGAAGTACTAATACATGCTACAACATGGATAAACCTTGAAAACATCATGCGAAGCGAAAGAAGCCAGACACAAAAGGCCACGTGTTATTTGACTTTATTTATATGAAATGTCCCGAATAGGCAAATCCAGATACAGAAAGTGTGTTAGTATACACCAGGGATTGGTGGAGAGGGAAATGAGGAGTGACAGTTAATGGGTACGGGTTTTTTTTTTTGGTAGTGATGAAGATGTCCTCAAATTAGATAGCTGGGTTTTGATTGCATAACTCTATATAATTTCAGTGAACATATGGAAAGCCACTGAATTGTAAACTTCATAAAGGGTAAATTTTGTGGAATGCTAATTATACCCCAATAAAGCTATTATTAAAAATAAAAGATATAT
Source organism: Myrmecophaga tridactyla (assembly GCA_004026745.1). NCBI lineage: Eukaryota > Metazoa > Chordata > Mammalia > Pilosa > Myrmecophagidae > Myrmecophaga > Myrmecophaga tridactyla. The sequence continues at coordinate 62,703 of PVIY010010520.1, forward strand.
GGGCTAGTTACTCTAATTAATAAGCCAAGATTGTCAGAATGCATTTTTTTATTGTGAAAAATAACATATACAAAAAAGCAACAATTCCCCAAGCACACTCTAAAAGTAGTTATTCAACAGATTTTAAGGTTTGGTGTGGGTTACAGTTCCACGATTTTTCATTTTTTCTTCTAGCTGCTCCAACACACTGGAGACTAAAAGAGATATCAATATATTGTTTGATTCAGCAGTCATATTAATTTGTTAAATCTTCTCTTCTCTATTATGCTTTTCCTTTTCTTTTTTGGGGGAAAAATAACATATACAAAAAAGCAATACATTTCAAAGAACATTGCAACAATCAGTTGTAGAACAGATTTCAGAGTTTGGTATAGGTTACAATTCCACAATTTTAGGTTTTTACTTCTAACTGCTCTAAGGTACTGGAGACAAAAAGAAATGTGAATATAATGATCCAGCACTCATACTCATTTGTTAAGCCCAGTCTTCTCTGTATAATTCCACCATCAACTTTGATCTTTCTCCCACTCTTTAGGAGTATTTGGGCTATGGCTATTCTAACTTTTTCATGTTGGAAGAAGCTGTTGATAATATGGAACAGGGAGGTGGAACTATTTGCAGTTCTGGAGAGGCTGGGCCCTCTGCATTTCAGGACTTATCCTCTCCAGGGACCCATCTGGAGGTTATAGGTTTCTGGAAAGTTACCCTAGTGCATGGAACTTTTGTAGAATCTTACACAATGCTCTAGGTATTCTTTAGGATTGGCAGGAATGGTTTGGGTTGGGGTTTGTCGAGTTATGATAGGTAGTAATGTCTAACTGAAGCATGCATAAGAGTGACCTCCAGAGTAGTCTCTCTACTCTATTTGAACTCTCTCAGTCACTGATACCTTAATAGTTACACTTCTTTTCCCTCTTTTGGTCAGAATGGCATTGTTGATCCCATGGTACCAGGGCCAAACTCATCCCTGGGATAGTCTTCTCGCATACTGCCAGGGAGACTTTCACCCTGGATGTCATGTCCCATGTCGGGGGTGGGGGGTGTGTGTGCAATGGTTTCACTTGCAGAGTTGGGCTTACAGAAAGAGGCCTCATCTGAGCAACACAAAAGAGGTCTACCAAAAGTGACTCTTAGGCATACCTATGGGTAGGTTAAGCTTCCCTACTACATACAGAAGCTTCACAAAAGCAAGCCTCAAAACCATAGGCTTGACCTGTTGATTTGGTTGTCCCAAATGTTTGACACAGTTTCAGAAGTTTCTACAGAGGTAAAGTTTAATAGTTCCATATTGTTTCTCCCATTCCTCAAGGGACTTTGCCAATATTTTTTTATTATCTGCTTAACAAAATGCATTTTTTAAAAGACCCAACTATGTGATATTTACGAGATATACACTTTAAATATAACGATAGATTGAAAATATATCCATGAATAAATACACCATGCAAACGGTAACCAAAAAAAGTTTTATTTCTATATTAATGTATCAATAAAGCAAGTTTTAACAAAAAAGTAGTATTAAAGATAAAGAAAAACTTTCCTGGTGATGAAAGGATCAACACAACAGGAAACCATAACAATCTTACATTTATGCACCTAATTATATAGCTTCAGGAAATATATAGAAAAAGCAGACAATGTAAGTGAGAAAAGAAAAAAAAGAAATAGACAAATCCACAAGCATAATTGATGATTTTAACAGATCTAAGCAATTGATGCAGTAAGTAGACAAAAGCTGAATTAGGTTACACCAGATTCGAACAACCTTATTAACGAATTTGATTTAAGTGGAATTTATTGAACACTGTGTTCAACAGCTACCGACTCCATATTGTTTTCAAATGCACATGGAGCATAAAAAAACATTAAAAAGCCTCAACAAATATCATAGGATTTAAATCATTCAGAGCATATCCTCTGATCATAGTGAAATTAAAGTAGAAATCAAAAGCAGGAAGATAACTAAAGTCTTCCCACCCCACCTCCTCCACCACCTAGTCATCCACCCCCTACCATGGTTCATTTCATGTATCACCTTGGCTGGTTTACAGTGTCCAGTTGTTTGGTAAAACTAGCACTGGCCGGATTTTTACAGAGAAGGTATTTCATAGCTGGATTTGCGTTTATAGTCAGTTGATTGCATCTGCAGCTGATTGCATCTGCAATCAACAAAAGAGATTGTCCTCAGAAATAAGGGAAGTCTCCTCATCCAAACAGTTGGAGGGCTTTAAAGCCAGAACTGAGTCAGAAGTTCTGAAGCGAAGACTTCTCTCAGAAGTCAGAAAGAAGAAATTTCTGTCTCCACTTCAGCCAGCCAGCTTCTCCTGGGAAATTCAACTTTGCTTTCATCAGAGTTTCCAACTTGCAGCCTGCCCTTGGAATTCAGACTTGCCAATGCCCCTGGTTGTTCCTATTATAAATCTCTTAATAGTTACATATATATATATATATACACATATCCTGTTAGTTCTGTTTTTCTGGAGAAACCTGACATCTTACCTTCATGTATAGCATTTATTATAGCTTGAAATTTTAGAAATCTGCTTCTTTCTTTTTCCTTCCCTCCAACTAGACTGTAAGCCCCATGAAGGAAAGACCTCATCTACTTGTTCACTGTGCTTTTACCCGCTACCTAGAACAATGTCAGGCTCAAGGTAGGCTCACAATAAATATTTGTAGAATGGATGAAGAGCACTGATGGATGGGTTAATCTTAAAAAGAACCAGGATGTATTGTACCCTGACACTAGATGAAAGAAAATAGAGATGTGTATACATATTGATCAGGACATTTTTTGTTATTAGTAAAAGAAATCCTGTAAAACTGAATTAAGCAGAAAAGGAACCTTTACTCGTTCCCTTAACTAAAACATCCAATAGTAGCCCCATCTGTATTTAGGCGTTCAAATTATCTCTTTGGTTCTCTCTCTCTTCCTCCATCTCTTGGAGTTACTTTGGTTTCATTAGCAAGCAAAACTTCTCCTCAAGGTGTAAAGATAGGCCACAGATAAGCCCCAACCTTTATCCTCCTAGTGCAGCCACCCCAACAGAACATAAGCTTCTCATGCTGAATCATTCCAACAAAATCCTAGGGTTTTGTTGGAATGTCCTATTTGACATTCTTTAGTCCTATGTCTTTCAAAACCCAGTCACTATGGCCAGGCCTGTTGACTCTTCTCACAGAATCACTCCCACTGAAATCAGATGGACAAATGGTGCCTGGGTCAATCCAAAGGAAAACTAAGATGCTGTTGCCAGGATAAGGGGGTATGCATTAGGCATGTAAAACCAACAGAGTTCCTCTCTGATGCAGATATAACAAGTTAGTAAGGGAAAAATCAGAGAGTTATAAAAAAAAAAAAGTCTTCCCTCATGGGCCATGACAAAGATTTGGATGAAGAGTGTGGGAGATTGAACCAAAGCAAGACAGAGCTTGATCAGCAACAGTGGGGACAGCAGAGTTTTCAGGATGGCACCCCTCTTCACGGCAGCATGAGGTCTTCTAGCTGAGATAAGCCACTGGTGAGAGGGTAGAGAACAGCATTGTCCCAGGGCTGGGTGTCTGCCAGGTGGGTAATGTGGAAGGACGTATGTGCAAAGCTACTGGAGATCCTGGAGGGAGAACAAATCAAACAGGAGGTCATACAGAGTAGTGAGAGAGGAGCTAATAGAATGTGAGAACATGGAAAGGCCACAGACCTGGGAGTCTCAGTGGGTCACAAAGCAGTCATGAGATGTGGGGGCCTAAAGAATGGCACAAAGGAGCATTTTCAGGTTATGGCAAAGTCCAGGGAGTGGAGCCTGAACTAGAATGGAGGTAATGGTTATCAGAGTACAGAAGACCCAGGAATTGTGAGTAAAGTGTTTGGATGAATTGTTTAATGGAAGCTGAGGTCTCTGAGGATGGTGGCAGGAACTAAGATGAAGAAGAAAATGATTGATTTCAGTCCTGTTTTTATTTACCCAAAATTCACTATGGAAGATTTCTGTAGACTGTCTGGTTAGTATCTGTTCTTTTTCCTCCTGGAAAAATAATACTTCCATCTTTTTTTTTTTAGAACCACCCCTCGACCATGTTTAGTCCATGTGGATATGTGTGGCAGACCAAACTCCAGGGTGAGCACATAACTAGGCCTTAAAAAATTATCATATTTTAATTTTCTGCCATAGCAATTGGATCAAGGGTGGGCAAATGACATATGCTAACCCATTGAGTGCTTCCTCTATGGACTTCTGCGGAGTTTGTTGAGAAAGAGGCTTTTTCTTTCCATCAGCAATGCAAATCCACTATAATATAAATCTGGAGTTGCTAGAGGCCTGTGCTGAATTGAATCTGTGTGTACCCAGAAAAGCCAAATACTGTAATTTTCATTCAACACTGCTAGGTCGTATCTTTTTTATTGTTTCCATGGAGATTTGACCCATCCAATTGTGGGTGGTAACTTTTGATTTGATGAGATGTGTCTCTACCCACTCAAGATAGGGTTGCTTACTGGGGCCCTTTAAAAGAGAATCATTTTGAGAAAAGCTCAGAGCCAAAAAATCCACACTTTCAGAGATGTTTGAAGATGCAGAAGGAGAAAGCCCCAGGGAAGCCTTATGAAATGAGAAGAGAAAGCTAGCACATGTCGCCATGTGCCTTCCCAGCTGAGAGAGGTGTTCTGGACCCATCAGCCTTTTCCTGGATACCTTAATATGGACATTTTCATGGCCTTAGAACTGTAAACTTCCAAATTAATAAATTCCCTTTTCAAAAGCTATTCCGTTTCTGGTATATTTCTGGTAGCTTGTAAACTAATACAAGGCCTTCTCTGCAACATCAAGGAGAAAGCTTATTTTAGAAAGAAGCCTACAAAGAGTGACATGCAGGTGAGATGACATCATTGGTCACCTGAATTCAAGGTCATTCCTGAGCCTCCAGATCTATCGTTGGACTTCTCAGTTATGTGACCTTGAGCCTTCTGCTTCCAGGTGTGATGGAGTAGTTCGCTGCAGATCTACACTCCCTTTGAGAACATCTAAAAAATCTGAATAAAGTGCTCCTTTAAAAAACTGTCTAAAGGCATTGGAGATCTGACGAAGCAACCAGAACCTAAATGGATACAATTCGGACTGTAGGAATTGTGAAGTGGTGAGCAGGCATTCTGTGGCCACTTTTCCCTGGGGGGGCATTTGCTGATTCAGGACCCTGGGAAAGAGGATGAAAAACCAGATTTTTCCTGGGCAGTCACTTCTGGGGGACAGAGAAACCAACAGAGCCTTTGGAAGGCTCACAGGTCTGGAGAGATAAACTTGGAGATGAGAGGGCCAAGATTCCTATTAGAAGGAGGGGACAGAGAATTGATCCTGGCACTAATTTCCCCCCTCAAAATATCTGCCAAATTCTGAAACTAAAAAGCAGATCATAGTTTATAGCAGCGTCACAGTGCTGGGGAGAGAGACACTTGGAATTCAGGTCTTGCCAGGTGGAGAGGTCCCCGTGAATACACCAGGCTCTAAACTAGAAGTTCTGGAGTAATACACCACAGGAGGAGGAGAAAATCAGAATCAGATGGAGCCCTACCAAAACTACAGTCCAGTCTGAATTTAGCTTTGGTTGAATTAGGTCAAGATGATCAGCCTACAACCTATCTGCCTAACAGAGAAAAAGGTGAATGAACCCTCTCTGGAGAAATATATCATCACCTGAAGACTCTGCAATTTTTTTATACACAGTGTCTGATTTTCTATTTAAAAAGCACCAGGTT